>PVHY01006063.1:0-77510 GCA_004024945.1 Uropsilus gracilis
AAGTGGAGAATCCTGCTCCTTAGGCAAAACAAACAAGCCCTGCAGACTCTCTAGGTTAACGCAGGCAGCATCCCAGACCAGCGAGGCGCCCAAGGAACGGTATTGGCTGTGCAAGAGCTGCCCATTGCACTTGGAGGTTGTGTTCTCTTCCATCCTTTGCTGGTGAACGAAAGGGGGACATTATCAGGGCTAATAACCAGTTTTCAAAGTGCCGAGATTTTCAAGAAGAGGGTGAAATCTATGCTGAGAATAAATTGAGTAAAGAAAAAAATCTTAGGTCAGTGATAGGAGATAAGGGAAATTCTCATAATGTGCACTTGACCCCAGAACATTAGGCCGAAGACCCCTATACAATTAACAGCTTCCCATTGCAGACTTAAATAATCGGGGCACTTCAGAGCAATATTTTGAGATGGATGTCGTATTTGATTCAATTAAAGGTTTCAGTTTCTGGTTATCTTTATTTGCCCAAGAAACAGTATATTTTTACTCTCTATCATGCCTATATTTAATAACTCTTGTTTCTTTTTTCTGTTTTTAATAAAAATTGAGATAGAAGGGCCCTAGTATACTGATAAATTTCATTGTAAAACATGATGATTTATGCATATCTGGCAAAATGATGACATAACTTGAGTTCCCCAGTGTTTATTATCTTCATGCATGTGTATGGAAAGATTTTTAATTATTCCATTACTAAATGATGAAGTTCTTTAAAGGAAAAACTGATAGTTTCTATTTTATAAGTCACTATTTTCTATTTTATGTGAATGAATTAAGAACTATTCCTTATTTTCATGAAAACTTTCATTTGATTCAAAAAGAAGCTCAGCATTAGATTTAATTCTTTGTGGGTGGAGAGAAACTGCTTATTTTAAGGATATTTTCTATTTCCGGGACCTGGGGTACTGGTGCTCCAGTGAGCTGAACAACGCCACGAAGTCTTTCCCTTGACATAGAAAAAACCCTTCTACCAAGTGAAGGGAGCAGACTTTTCCTATTCCATATCCAGCGCTATTAATGAAGGGCCAAGTCTATGTGATGCAGAGTGAAACAGAAATTTGCACCTTGCATTTTTAGGTCTTTAAAGGTGAACTGTCCTCAGTAATTAAGACTGTGATGTGAGCTGGAGGAAATTCTAATTACATTCAGTGGGAAAAAAAAAAAGCAAATCTGTACCCAACTTTGTGTTAAGTAGCCAGGGACTATTTAGGAATATTCATTGCACAGATACACAGTGAACACCTATTCTGCATTCACTGTGTACCTAGGACCTGAACTGTTGCAGGTTCCTGGTCTCCATGAGTGAATCAAGCAAAGATCCCTGCCTTTGTGTAGCTTATATTCCAACAGAGGAGTCAGGGGCAAATGAGGGAGGGAAGTAACAATAATATTGTGAGGTTTGGGAGGGGCCTAGACCAAGTGGTCCTCACAGGCTACTGTGAGGAGATTTAATCAGAACAAGTGGAGACCTTCTGGAGGGTTTTGAGAGAGGAGTCTGCTCTTGGCTTACTCTGACAGGATCCTTCTGGGGGCTTGGTCATGCGTAGATCATGGCAGCAGGCAAGCCTGGAGAAACTCTCAGTAATCCAGGTGAAAGATGAGTAATGTGGTCCAGGGCAGTAACTATGGAGATGTTAAGAAATGTTTGGATGTGTTTTGAAAGTGGAGCCAATACAACTTCTTGCCAGATTTGGTAAGGGCTGTGAGAGAGTTAAGATTTTCATCCTGATCATTGGGAATACAAAGAATATGATCAACTTTAAGAAAAGGGGTGATGACAATGAGTAAAAATAACTTTGGGGACCATGAAGAGAGGAGCAGAGAGATGGCAAGCTAATCATAGGAGATATGGAGGGAGGACAATGCTGTTTCATAGGAGAAATGACCACACTTTAATAAAACATTGTGGTGGAGGAGAGGTGGAGGATATCTGCAGATTGATGTAGGCAGGAGGGACTAGGCATAGTAGGCAGGAGGGACTAGGACCCAATATCTAGAGGAGGTTTGGCTTTAATAGGAGAGTGGAAAGTTTTCTTTGGTAACTGGCAGAAAGGGACCAAACTGAGGACCAACTTCAAATGAAGTTGGAACTTCAGCCATTGTCTACAACAAGTGTTAGGAGTCGCATCCTGGGTCACGTTCCAGTGGCCTATGAGCTTAAATAAGAAAAGAAATGAGGCATAGACAGGCAAGTTAAGAGTAAACAGTCACATGTATGAGTTCCCATCAGTTGGGCCCCACATTGGGTGTCATTTGTTAGGAGTCGCATGTGTAATGAAGAAGAAAATGAGACAAAAGAGATAGATAGTGATCTGTGAGGCTAGCCCACAGAACAGGGAATCTGGGAAGCATATCCAGGTCCCACTTTAATGAAGTTGTGTAACCCCTTATATACCCCAGCAAGGAAATGTTACAGTGATGTAATGAGGAAATAGTAAAGTGTATGTGACATGCAGTAGGGAGGATGCGGGGATGTGTAAAAACAGAAGAATTTATCTGTGGATGCAACAGTTATTACTAATAGGTCATATGTCTCTTGAGCATTCCAAAGAGGTTAGGAAGCTGGGTTGCAGGTGAGAGATGTGCTGTTGGCCACCCTCTACTGTGCCAGAGGGAGTTAGAGAGATAAGAGGTGTTCCTCTTATCTGAAGCTCCATCTCTCTACCTATTCCCACATTCTACAAACAAGAGTAGGAAAAATGGAGCTGATCATGGCATGGATTCACCTGCTCTGATGTGAATGTATCATTCATCATCAATGAAACACAAAGAAGCATCACCATGGTCGGAAAGCATCTCAGGTCTCACCTGATCCTTCCCAGGCTGTGTGACCTGCATTGATGAGGTAGGAAGAGCATCCCCTGCAGAACATTTACTCCAGGCTTGCCATGAGGCTTGAATGGAACAGTACATACAAACATGCCTAAGCTGTGAAGAGCCTTACAGAACATGCTCCTATATCACCTGTCATCGCCACACCTTGCCACTTCTGTCCCCTCTGTCCGCAGTTCTCTTCCCCTGGCTCTTGATGCATCTCCCTTCTTTTTTTCCTTGTCTTAGCTCAGAGGGGTCTCCTTTAACCCACTAAATAGAGCCCATGTCCCATAATGACTCAGCCATTTTCTATCCCATTGCTGTATTTAATTATTTTCTTAGCAGTTGTACATGCTTGAAACCACCTCTATAATTATATATATTTACATATTATATATATATATGTATCATTCCCCACCCTGTTGAAAGTCAACTCCATGTAGTCTACTCATCATTTGTCCCCAGATCCTAGAATAGGGTTGCACATAGTGGGTTCTCAATAAATACCCACTGAATGAATGTTTAAATTTGTTATTTTCCTACTTAGAGATAATGCTCCAAAGTAAAACACCAATTTGAAGGACATACAAAGTTGTTACCATTTAAATTTCATGATTTAACTGCACAGCAACAATGAATGATTCCAATTTAGTATAAGCTTTGAGAATGAGAGAACAGTTTCCTGACAATTCTCTTTTTCTGTGATTTCCCTCCAGGAAAAAGAAATCTTATTTGATGTGCTTAACAACTGTATTAATTCATCACTGTGACAAACCTGAGAGAATTGTAGCAAATTGCATGTCTTAGGAAACATTCAATAAATATTAAGCAAAGAAAGGAGACCTGTCTTTTATTTTAATAGAGTTAGAATCTCCCTTAGAGCATGTTAATGCCCTTTTAATTTTTGTTTGCTTGACTACAGTCAAGAAATGCTTTGATACAAGAGAATGTGGAAGAAGGGAGGTGTATTCAGAAAGGGATTTGAGTCCAAGGTAGACCTGGACCTCCGTCATCCTTACCAGGAGTTCATGCAATTGTGTCTCACTCTGCCACTTTTGCGAACTGTGCTCTGCACTTCAGGAGAACTGCATGCTGTGGTCATTACTTCTTTGCTTCCAGAGACCCAGTTATTTTTACAGTGGGTCAGCATGCTCTGCACACCAGAATCAGGTGCAGGGAAATTAACATGCAGCTTTTGCTAATGAGTAGGCAGGCAGGCAAGGTAAGGATTGACCCAATGCCTTTAATAATGATGGCTGTCCAAAAAATAACGTCGACCTACAGGACTGTAGACTAGATTTTACTCCCCAACATTTTTTTTTACTTCCTGTGTTAACTGATGTGTGACTTGTGGTTATGTTTCTAGCAGAAAAAAAAATTCTCTTATCCCAAATACTGTAACTCTTTGGCATGTCTTCACTTCTTCCTGTCTTGGTTCCCTTTTGCTGCCTGTCCTTGCTTCCTTCTCTTGCTCTTCTTCATGCTCCTCATCTTCTTCCCATGCTCTTCCTGCATAATAATGCTTTTCAAGAAAACTATTGGCTATTCTTAGAATTGGCCAAGAAAAAGGAAAAGAAGTCTAAAGTATAGAAAGTTCATCTCTCCTACATTTCAGCGAGGAGATTCTCATCATCTCTTTGCATCCCTGTGTGAGCATCAGAGTCCCACGTGCTGTTGCAGAAAGAATGGAGAGTTATACTTCAGACTCGACTCTGAGTACAGACCCGGCAACCATGTGTGCAAAAATAGAACATTTTCCTTTTCTTCCTACATTAGTAGAGTGGTGACTAAAAAGGGAGAAATTCTTATTGAATCCTCTTAGCTTACAGAGATGTATTTCAAGGAGGGCCAAGTGGATCTGGAGCAATGAAAAGCAAGTTGATTTTCTTATGAAATTATAAAAACTACTACTGCATCATCTGCCACTCATACTTCCAGCCCTTTATACATCCTGTATTAGCCCTTGTCTATCTGATTCTGTTTCTCAGATTTTCCTGCTAGACTATGAGTTGTTAAAAGGAAGATATCTTGATGCTTTTGAATTCCCAGGGCATGTAGAGTATGGTCACATACTAGGTGGTGAGTAAATGTACAACAAATGGGTCAATGAAAGAACAAATACAGTACATTAGAATATGACTCTCACTGAATTCTGTGCTAACGCCTATTTTTAAAAAATGTATAATGCATAAAGTCATTTTGCCCCCAAACTGCTCGCTCAGTGGTTTGACATGGAAAACTCCATACTTCCATTAGTAGAGGGTGGGACATAGATGATACAAACTAGACACCAATTTACATCACACAGACTTGTAAAAAACTTGAAGACCTGCCACCAAGAGGCAGTGAAAAATTCCAGAAAAAAATTTCCAGCATATTTACAGGTAATGTTACCATTTTCAAACTGCTTTTGCTCAGCAAGAAATGTGTTTATGTTTAGGTGTATTCTTGCCTAAACACTGAACCTCAGATGGCTTCGCCTTCATTTTAAAGAAGGAGAAGTCATGCCAAATCAATTTACATAATTCTTCCTGGACCAGTCAGCTGTGTTGATGCCATGGAGTTAGGGTTTCTGGTGATGGAGGAAACTACTGGAACCTAACGCAGGTGCTTTCAGGTACTGGCTACCATATTACCAATTCTGTTCTATTCTCCAGGGTCATTGTGAAGGGTCATTGCTTCAACACTGCATAAAATCAGAGCATGCTGGAAGAAAACTGTGACTGAGTGGTAGTGGCATGGTTGTGCTTTTTCTTGTCATCAAATAACAGTATTTGGGATCAGTCTCTTATAACTTAAAAGAGGAGGGGACAAAACCAATCTAGCACCAATTTACAACAAACTTCCAGAATGTAGGCATTACAATCCTGACTGGACCATTTGCATGTTGTCTGGCCTTGGCAATGCCAAGACTGAACTGATTTCATCACTGTGTCTTCCACATTCAGAGGCTGCAAGGATGAACACATCATAGCCATATAAGGAATAAAAGTAATGGGGGTACATTTTTTAAAAGGAATAAATTGTAAACTGTGACTTCCTTGTTGCTTTTGATAGAGGGCTTTGTTTATTTATCACCCTTCTCCAAACAAAACAAAATCCAAGCCAGAGAGGATGAGGATGGAAGTCTTGTACAAATAGAACAGATTTTCTTGTACTTCAGTAGTGTGAGCTCCATGTTAAAACAAGTACCACACTCTCTCATAAAACTCACAGAGGCCTATATTTTAAGCAGTTGACATTATAAACTCAGTGGAAGGACAATCATTCAGAGTCTGGTACAGGACATCCTAGGGAATAGCTTAGTAAGTATAAACTGACCTTTTGTCACATGACCAAAAGTTAGAAATCAGCCACTAATCTAATTTTATTCACCTCCTTTCTTCACTTTGAAGTAGCAGCACAACATTATAGCTGCCATTTCGAAGGAAAGAGCATCCAAGTATATTAATTTGTTCAATTTCGATGTAACAAGTATTTTTCATTAAGTTTAGGAAGAGTTTAACTGTGTTGATAGTGTATAAAGAAGTGGCTCCTGAAATTTTTCAGGACATAACAGGAACATACTTAGTATAGACAAGTTTTTGACAAAATTTGCAGGGAAATGAAGTTTATGTCAATGTGTTCTGTGTTAATATGTTAATGCTCTATTATACTCTGTTTCTGTACTGTGGTTCTATTATAGTAACTGAGTTAGTCTCCCATTTCTTTTTACCTGACTACTAAAGCAGACAATCCTACAATCTGAGTCCCCTGTAGGTTCATAGTAACCAAGCTAAACGCTGTAGCATCCTTCAGGCCCCACATGCTGAAATAGTTTTGTTGATCTTGGTAATATCATTCAGTAATAGTCAACTCCTCACTCATCATGTAAGGGACATTGATGATAAAGATAAGAATTATTATTCACTCTTGGTCCTTAATCAGACAGAAGAATAGATGGTTATTTAGCTACTATATATATATATATATATATGCATATATATATATTGCTACTATAAAAATTTTTTTGACATCTTAATTTACATTAGAATTTTGCTCTCTTGCTTATCACATATCTGTTAGCAGTTCAATGCCTTTACACAGACAATGGGATTGTTTCAGTTTAATGTAAAGAGCAGTGCAAATGTAATGCAAGTCTGTACTTGCAGCCAGCTGGGTTCCCTTAAGCCCAAAAGAAGAACCTGAGAAAAGGACTTGGGTGTGGATTGTTTGTTGGGAAGGTGGGAGTAGGGAGAATGAGACAGGAGAAAATTAAAGGGAGGATTCGTCAATGAGCTGCTCATTGCTACAGAAACTGGAGCTCCATTTTTCAAGGAATGATGCACAATGCTTGGTGGAGCTGGGCTTTCATTGCTCACTAGACATGGACTCTGCCCAGACAGTCCTCTGGGTCTAGTCTGCTCATCACTTGATCAGTCTCCCAAGGTTTGGGGAAAGGACTGACACAGAAAATGAAGAGGTACAGTGGGTACTCCTCAGGCTAAGACACCATCAACTGACACAAGAACTGCTCTTCAGTGTCGGGTTGACACTCAGGGTGAGTTGAGAGGAGGCACCGAGGAACACCAAAACTGTGGACTTCATCGTCCCATGTAGAATTTTGGATTCATCACTGAGTCGATTTTATTTTAACCTTTTCTTCTCAGTGAACATTGTAGTAAATAGCTGTTCCAGGAAGCATGAGATCTGGTAGTACTGCATAATCCTGAAATAACATTCAGAAACCCAGAAATAAATGTTAGTTCTGAAGTCATTGTGAGAGATATTCCACTTGCTTAGAAGTTTTCCCATTTGATGGGGGGGAAAGGCAGGTAGCATTCAATGATGCAGAACCAAGAGCAGGTAGCTTCGAACTTGCTTTTCATCTGTGCCCACAGCTTCTCTTTTCAAGTTCCTACAATAGCATGAAGTCTTGTTCTATTTTCTTTTATGCAGAACCCCCAGATGCATGAGACATGGCTGTGAGTCACACATCTCATAGAGGAGCTCAGAGATGTAGGTCCTGGCTCTTGGGTCCCAAATCCAGTGTATTTTCTGTTGATCAGGGTGACCCAAGAGAAGGGAAACTTGGCTGAAAGATTAAAAACTTCTGTACAGATGAAAATTGATTTGATCAAATAGGTGTTCTACACATAGCAATTTACTCAGTCCTGGGAGTTATGTCAAGAATCAAGAACTGGAGAAGCTCGACCAGCTTGGCATGTGGGATCTGCGCTTGCCCTGGTCGGCAGGCGCCCACAGCTGCTGGCAAACCTAGGCCAGCGGCTGCACCCACTCAGCAACCATACGGCACCCACTGGGCCCCTCTGCCGTCAATCCAGCAGGCAAGACTGGATCCATCTTTGATCCAGAAATAGCGAGGGGGTGTAGGATGACACCCTTACTGCTTCACCCTTACTCCACTTAACTCACAGGAGGACTAATAGCATAAACGTGCACACAGCGACATAGAACAGATGAGGGGCCAGAAAAGAGCCTGCACAAGCACATGTGTGGGACACAGAACAAGGATCATTCAGAAAGATAGTAGATGCTGGAATGGAGAAACAACTGTGGTAAAACCTAACAGACTTTCATCTATGGCTTCACTGGAAGCTGATGAATCAAAACTCCATGAAGAACTTGTCACCCAAGGAAACATGGCTCCATCCCCAAGCCTTGGGAGAGGAGGCCTGCAGAGTCAGGGTATTGGCTCCACAGCAAATCTGCAAACGGATGGAGAGGAGATGACCTGCAAGTTCCATCAGTGGATGCCTGCCCTCATCGAGAAACCTCCTCACTGACAATGACTGGGGGAAAGGATCCCCAAGGCCAGAGATTAGAGAAATGAGGTGCAGAGACAGCGAATGGCAAAGAGATCATACTGGAGCCAGCAACTAGAAGACACCCTTTGACCCCAAATGAACATGAACTGAGTGCCCAATACAAAGCTAAGGACTACAAACCATCAAGCACTATGTGCCATGGGACTGGAACATAGTCCCTCATCCAACAAATGGACACAGCCACAGAAAAAGTGACCAAAGGACCAATGAACTCAACATAAACCAAAAAAGAATGATGAGAGTGGAGATTGAGAGACTCCACAATACAAGGGGGAAGGGGGTGAAGTAGGGAAGGCATGCCAATAACCACTTACCTTATTTACTTATGTAAGAATTTATAAGAATTTAGAAAGAAATTAAAAATAATAAAAAAAAAGAATCAAGAACCCAAGGAATGAGCCTAAAGAACAGGGTTTGGAGCTGAACTCCAGCCATTAAGAGAAAAGGAAAAAAATAACATCTGTGGAATACTTGCTCTAATGGGTCTAAGCCACATCAATGTAGTGAGTTTTGTTATTGGTGGTAGTTTGTCTTACAGAATTACTGTGAACACTGAATTAGCGAATACAGAACAACTGCTCCCAGGGAAATACAAGGTTCAGTTCCGATGAAATTCTGGTCACACAACTTATCTGTCAGCTGATAAAACTAACCTTGTTCTATGTGTGTTTCTGTTTAAAACACCCATTTAAGATACTGATTCTTTACTACTTAACTCACAGTCAACAGAACTGCCAACTGAAGCACGAACAAAGCTTATCAGACACTCTGGAAGGGCCATTGGATCTTGTGCTCAAAATGCTAGCTAGCCATTCAACAGCACTCATGGTGGCATTAAAGACAGTCAGATCACCAACAAAAAAAACACACAAAAATGCAGAAATATGACATTAAATCAACCATAAAAAGGACACTTGTTTACAGTATGCAAACCAGAAGGAGAGTGAGTAGGGGAAGCCACAAATCAAGAGAATCAATTGTACACATTTCATCTTATCTTCACAAAAGCTATAGGCAAGAGCTTGCATTTCCTTAGCTTACAGGAGAAAATTGTAAGATAACCGGCTCAAAGTCATACAGCTTAAATGTGGACAACAGAAATCCTATTTTTTTTTCTGTTCGACTGTAAATAATCCAGTATGTACCTCGAAGATGATGCCTCTTTCAAAAAAGATAATCACAATACCAATACCATCATCATGTGTAATTTAGCAGCTTCTTAATATGTAAAAAATATCACCTTAAAATCCCTCGGTTGTCTCGGAAATTGGTTTTTACACTTGGTTTATTTGTGTCAGAATCCAGTAGAGTACACAGTAGGGCTCTTAATCCTTTTTTGACTCATAAACTCTCCCTCTTTTTTTTTCTGTCTTTCAATATATTAATTGAAAAATCATTTTTATTCTTTTCTGTGTTTCTATCTTTTCCCTTTTAGCCACAAAGCTCAAAAAGTTTTGAAGCTCAACTTTAGTAGTTATAAAAGTTCTTGTTAGCATAGTGAACATATATAAATCTGTTTGTATTTGCTGTCTGTCCTCAACTTTCCATTCTACTCTTATTCTCCCTCCTTAAGTTTCTTTAAGTCCACTTGTCTCACATCACTTTATATGATGCATGCATTTTTTTGCATGCATTTTTTTGTCAACTACCTCAGGAAAATTTTGTTTTGCATGTGCAAAGATAGTCTTACTGGCACATATATATGGAAAAAGATCTGAGTCAGTGTGACTGAAAAGCCTAAATTTTTCTATTCTCTGGGCTTTATTCCTTCCAAGCGCATTTTTCACAGGTATGCATGATAATAATACTCTCACCCAGCACTGTATTTGGAAGAAAGGAGGCTTGACGCACATTATTTAATGATGAATGCTTGCTGAATAAGTGACCAAATGAATGATTTAAGGAGAATGCTTCCTAAATCATAAAAATGCTACATAAATGTTGCTAAAAAGTATAAATGACTGAATGAAACTGTCTGAATACAGACAAAAGAATTCTCTCTCAGCTAAGATTTTTATTATTATCCTATACCAGCTAACTTTATTAGTGAAGTAGATTATTCAAGACTTTGGTTTCATTTCTACTACTTCTATTTTTCTATTCCCCTACCCATGAATAGGCAGAGGATGAGAAAAGAAAAGATGGAAATGACTTGACTTGATTTTTCTTTTGGAGTGAAGTTTTCTCAGGGGAAAGGTATAAGTTGATTGAAACTGTTGTTACTACATTCTTTTTTCTATCATTTACACTAAAATGTGAACTTGATAAGGGCAAGCATTTCTTTTTGTTGTTGTTGTTATTTTGTTTACTGTTCTACTGACTTACTTAAAATAGAATTTAATTATAGGTGCTCAATAAGTATTGTTGAGTTAACAATATATTAACTGACTGATCTATTGACTAGACTTAGAATTGGTCTATGAATGCTGGTTTACCTTGTTTGGGCTGCTCTAACAAATTACCATGGATGGACTGGTCTAAACAACAAATATTACCTTCTCACTGTTCTGGAAGTTTTGCAGCCCAAGATCAAGATGCAACAGGGTTTGCATCTAGCAAGCCCATTTGCTGCTTCACAGATAGGCATCTTTTCCTATGTCCTCTCAGGTTAGAGAGCAGAGAGGTCCAGACTCTTATGCCTCTTCCTATAAAGGCAGTAATTCCATTCATGAGAATTCTATCTTCAATACCTGATGACCCTACAATTTTATATTATCATCACATTGGGGTTCAGATTTCAATACATGCATTTTGGGCAGACACAAATATCCAAAGCAAATGCAACGGACACATTACTCACATGGTCAATCAAGTTCATCTCCTTAAAGAGAAATTGTCACACATGGCTCTTTTTCCTAAGAAAGATACCTTTTCTTAAGTAGGCTGGCCAGATTTTATGCCTTGGATCACCTTCAAATATGTCAATATACCCAAGAGTATCAGGCAACTTAATCCAAATTAACCAAGTCCATTGTATTTGTTTCCAGTGAGAGGTGAGATGATGGTCTGTTTAAACTACAACTGCCTGACCAAAGAGGATAGTGGGCAAGCCATGAAGGGCTAAGAGAAAATGAAAGCTTTGAGCTATGGATATACAGATGCTATAACAAACAGAAGCCATGAGATAGAAAAGAAACTGCATTTGTTGAGAGGTCATGCTTTGGGCTGACACTGACAAGAAAACTGGAAACAAAGGCAGAGCAGGCCTCAGTGACTTACATCCAGGCTTTCATCAGCTTCTATGCCTTAGGAGGGGGTCTTAGTTCAAGTCCCTGGAAACAGTAGGAGGTTTTGTGGAGGCAGTTTCCTGGGAAATCAGCTGGAAGGGAGAAAGAAAAGCAGTATTAGGCAGAGGCAGAGACCGAACTTAGTTGTAATAGGAACAAGTCCCCATCTGATCCAGTGGGGACTCTGGAGCTGGAAGCTTGTCAGAGCCAAGACTGAGCAGGACAGAGGTAGAGCACCTGCACATGGACCTGAGAACCCAGCCCCCTGCGGGGTATTCCTACGGCGTGTGGAACTTCAAGCAAGGTGACTTCTGTTAGTCAGTGGTGATTCTCAGGGAAGAACTCAATTATCAAACATCAGCACCAGATAGACCAGGCTAGGGTGGGAGGACAGGACCCTCTCTCCAAAAGGATGTCTGAGCATTGACCACTGGTACCCATGGCACAAAATGACAAAATAACTCAATTTCTAAAGGGAGCTTAGATACTTCTTGTTTTTAAGTTACGCTTTCATTTCTGCAATAGCCACATGTATGATTGCTGTTGGATCCCCATGAGACTCACTTTTGGGATAGATGAATGGATGAATAGATAGCTACCGTATGGATAGATTATAAGATAGAAAGATAGAGACATTGACAGGTGCCAGACAGACAGATAGATGGACAGATAGATCGAGCATATGTTAGATATATAGATAGGGTTATATGGATGGATATAATAAGTGGACATAAATTTTTATTCATATAACTTTTCTATTTCTTGGGTCACTCGAGGACAGAATCCATTCTAATGAGTATAAAAATAAAAGACTAAAACTGGGCATAGTTGATTAGCTTTAATATTAATAGATCCACTAGTGTGAAATCAATATTTACCTTCCAATTTATGAATGAATTCTGTGAATTCTGGGCCCATATAATGGATATTGATCTTTATGACATTTTCAGAGGGTAAAATATCCATGAGGGCAAGTTTTGGATTAATTTCTCTGAGTAGAAAGAGAATTCTAAGAAGTTGCTAAGTCTGTGAATAAATGCAAACTGAAGCAACACAATAATTTTAGAAATTGGTCAGTATGGTCTCAACATAAGGATTACTTATGGGTCATGGAGGCTTAGGTACAACCTCTAGCTCAGTACTGTGTTAACTTGGACAAGTCCCTATACCTCTTGCAGTTCTAGTTTTCATTTCTAAAATCAAAATTGCAGTTCTTAGAGTTATTATAAGAACTCAAAATGAAATTGTGTATGTCTCCAAAGATAGTGCTCGCCACGTAGTAGTATTTAGTAGCCACAGTTTTATGTCTATTAGTGACAGTTTTTATAGACTACCTGAAATCTTAATTAGTTTTTTAACAGCTGGACATAATTCATACTTACAGAATTGGTTTCTTCCTTATTCTGCAACCAGATTCCAGGGCACTGGAGCTACTCTGAGACATCTAGGTGACTAGAACTGGATTAAAATCCTTACTCTAGCCAGCCTTCCTGTAAATGAAAGCAGGTTCAAGAATTTCCTTGGATGGCACAACCTCTTACAAGTGAATCTCTGAGGTCACTGCCAAAGGTAGAGGACCTGGTTCATGTTGCATCACTGGTGGCAAGTTACAGGTACTTGGTCATCTAACCAACCTGGGGTCCAGGTTTATTTCTTGAATCCTTCAGAACGCCTGGAAGATCCTTGACATTTTACTGAACTCAAAGGAGTTCTTCAGAATGAATGCTGGAAATGGTGAAAATTCCACAAATGACTGACTTCTAGTCTCCCTGGTGGGTATTTCAGGTGCTAAATTATTACAGTTCCATAGAGGAGGATCCCAAGGAGTGGGAACTTATGTTAGCAGTCCAGCTTTGGGGAATAATATTTCTAGTTTTGGGTCAATCCTGTAACAAAAGCTGTAAAACCCCCAGAAGAGTATGGGGCAAACACTGGCCCCTGGGGGGGGGAGGGGGCATTTCAAGTGCCTGCATTCAACTGTGTGGTCTCCAAGCACAAAAAATAAACCTGAATTAGATGTGTTCTTATAATCGAGGGGGAGACCTTAAAAAAATGTTGGAACAAATAGTGTCCCAAATTGGTTCCGTAATTAAGGTATGCAGAGCTCGACTTCAAAGATCCCTTACGTCTGTTTTAAGGGATGCTGTTAGCGTGCAGATAATTGTAGATAGTAGCTGCAGAGCCATTAGAGGAGCTTAATCTATACAGAAAGCTTTGGATAGTGGGTGCTTCTGGGACATCGCTTCTACAGTAATGTCTCATCTGTAGATATTACCCCAAATGTGCACTTTTCTCCATTATATTTTATTTTTTAAAGCCAGAGAGTTTGCATTTGGGTACAGTTTTGGAACAGGATGAATAGGTACCCAAAAGATACTTTGATGGCTATGAAAGGTAAAAACATAATGAGAAAACTAATAAAGATTTCGAGGTTACAATTCTCATGATCTGTTGGGCTTGCATGTTGGGGGGAGGGGGGGCGAGTGACTGCAGAGAAGGAATATTATATCTGGTTTAGAGCCAGCCATGTGCCAGACATTGTCACAGGCACTGGATCTTATCCTCAAATCAAGAGAGTAGGAGGCTTGAAATACAAGTTTTGTTTTTCCTAAAGGGTTTTGGTAAAGAACAGATTAAAAATGAGAATATGGGCAAAAGGAAAATATTGAGAACAAGTATTCCTCCTGGATAGTTAGTTTCAAGCCTGTATCCACCAAAAATCCTTCTCCCTGATTGGTAATAAATATACTCATAGAAGTAATAATACTCAAACAACTGAAGAGTAAACACAAATCACCTGAAAAAGGGACAAAGCTAAAGAGAGAATCCAGATTCCTGGCTCAGCCATTTTTAAATATAAGGATTATTGTTAGTTTTTTTGCTTTGTTTCATTTTGTTTTAAAGTTTACTCAATCTATTCATTTTCAAGTCCACCCCTCTCCACCCAGAAAACACATAACTGACCACATACAAAGTCTGGGTTAAAAAAATCTCCTCCCAGTCTGTTACAATATTTATAAAGTCCTTGCTTTTTAACACATGGTGAAGAGGGCTTAGTAAAACAAAGGGCATCATGATTTATTGTTTTAAGATCATTGATTCAACAAATTAACAATAATTTTCATGAAGGATAGGAACCCTGGTGCCATAAAAGTTTATTTATTCCAACTCTAACGAGCATTGATGAGAGTATTCAAATTGTTCCAGAGTTCTACAGTCATTCTGTATAGGTGGAATGCCCTCTGCTGTGTGGGAGACAGTAAAATAAACATTCATCCACAAGTGACAATGGCTCCTTTAAAAACCAGAAACACTAGATTTTTTTCTCAAGAGGAAAGGAATAGTTCAGATAGTGCTTTTAATACATGCTGTGTGCACTTGTTGGGCCCTGCTCCTTGATAAACTGCAAGGACACAGTTTTAAGAGGCTATTGCCATTGTTAACAGCTAGGTGAAATCTAAATGGTGATACTTTTATCCCTTACCCCAAACAAAGAGATCTCTGGTTGTTGTTATTGTTTGGGTTTAAAGTATCATTATATGTTGCTTTTCAGAACTAGGTAGAATTTTTTTTTCAGGCAAGTATTGTTTCAGTACTTTTGTTCTTCAAGTACTGACGAACCCTTCAAGGTGACTTGGTGAGGGCATTGTAAACCTGTTAATAACTTGAAGAAACAGGTATTGCTTTTTATTCCACAGCCACAGGGCAGATTAGTTTGCAGTAACTATGAAGAGATGAGAACAATGGCCCAGCTAGCTCTTTAGTCCTGTAGACCTGTAGTAGGTTTCTCCTGTCCTCAAGGTAGAGAATCTTTCTAGCTTTCTTATGAGATAAGGTCATGCTTTGTTCTCATAGATCTACACATTCTGTTCCCTCTTCTCTTTGAGATCTGATGACATGGTTTATTTTGGAACTTTCATGCTATATTTTGCAGGACAATTTCTTTTCTTTTCCACCAACAAGAAATCTCCAACAGAACTAGGTATTTGCAATAATTAATGAAATGAAATGAAATAAAATACAATAAACCTCTTAGTAACCAAAGGCTTATGATTTACATAGGCTTTAAATGATTGTTGGTGTTAAATTGTTTCACAGAATATAACTCAGGAATTTGAAGTTGTCAGATTAACTGCTGTATTTACTGGTCTGTTTGATTAGGTGAGCATAGTTTATATTCCCTCTTGGAGACCTAAATAGCAACCATTTCCTACCAAAACAGTGCTGAGAACAAAGGCCCCATTCACAGGGCAGTGGGCATTGCTCTGTAGGCTTTTGTATCTGAAACAACACGGTTACTAAGCACCTCAAAAGAAAAAGGTGCAACTAATTTTTTTACATGTATGTGCAATAGGCAGAAAGAGAATTGCAATGCATACCAAACAAATACATTATATCCAAAATGAATGAAGTTTTTTTGTTTTGTTTTGTTTTGTTTTTTTGTAATGTCAGCCTTCTTTCCAAGGACGTAATAATAAAAAAATAACTGTGGTCACTTTTAAAAGACATAGGACAACAGAAAAGCAGTATTAGCAACAATAATCTGTTTTCATCATTTACCTACTCACATGCACTGGTAGGACTGATTGACATCCTTATAGTCATTAATGATTTTTTTGAGAACTTCTATGGCCAGACTCTGCCCTGGAGGACACAGGCCCATCAGCCTTCTCTTCTCCCCAACCCTTGCCCCCATGGCACAAATTCTAGAGCCTGGACATTATCATGATGCTGATGATTTCAAGGATGGACTGACTCTTAGGAAAGATGAGCCCTAAGAGGGGTCTTAAAGACAAAGAAAGCAAGATCAATTCAATGGGTAAGGGCTCCCACTAGTCAAGGTCAGGAAATACCAGGAGCTAGAGAGGTTGACTCATCAAATATAGGTTAGGGCTGGAAGAAGGTGAAGAAGTGGAGGAAGCTGGATCCATGGAATACCGTTCATGCCATGGTAAGTGGTTTGGACTTGACCTTGTGAGTCTTTGAAGGGTTTGAGCAGCAGGCAGGTAGATAGCTAGTCAGTCTGCAAATTTCAAGTCCAAAGTGATGAATCAGTCAGTTGTGCATTTAGGGTCCCAGAGCAAATCTCATCACACTGTTACTGTGTATTTTCTTGACCCGTCTTTCTTCACTTACTGTCTACACTGTTTGAATTCACCAGATAGTCACTCAATATTTCTTAGAAAGTGAATGCCTCATTTATTGAGAGAGGTCATTTGTCACCCCACACACCAATGTTTTTATTGAAGGACTTTCAAAGGGGTAAGTGTGTCATCATTCCAGTAAGTTAGCATCTGGCTAGTAAGCTCAATGAGGAGTTGAAAGGAAACTCAGAAGCATCCTCTAGGGTCACAGGGATGATACTAAATTGCACAATGAAAGTTTTCAAAAACTAGATAAACATAGCCTGGCCTCCCCCAGTTCAGCTGTCAGATCCTGCCAGTTGTTTTCTCTTAAAAATGCACTAAGATGAAGGGGCTATCTGGGAGATGCTAATGCTCTTCCAGTTACATACATGGGAAAAACACATTTTCTTTACATATCTGGTATGTCATTCAGGTGGAGCATATTTCATTTTTGATCTTAAACTGATCATTTCAGCTACTCTGGTGGTTTGGCAGAACTGCTGTGTACAGCTGCCAAGACGGGGAACAGGGTAATTCCTGCATGGGAGAAAGGCAGAGAGGATGAAATGGGGGACACACTATTAATTAAGGCTGAACTCCAGGTACTTTACCCCATTTCTACCTGGTTAAGGATCTTCCTGGGTGCTGGTTAGGTATGCAAATTACCACACAGATCCGCAAACATTTTGGTGGTCTGGTTTGGGACCCAGGAATCTGTTTCAGTCAAAAGTTTCAGATGTTCCTGATGTTCAAGGAACTTTGAGAAACAAAGCAAAAATGATTACGTAAACTAAGCAAAGCAGCATTCCTCACCTCACATAGACTGTAAATCTTTAAGAAGGACACTATGCTGCAGATACTTAATGAGTATCAAAATAATGAGGAAATAGTTGGGGTTACATACTCAATCATTTCGTGGGTCCCTTTGGCACAAAGAATGACTGTAATATATATAAATGTATAAATATATAAAAAGCAACAGAGCCAAATATTTTATGGGGTCTCCAGATCACTTGACTAAAGTAAGTATGGCCAATTAGATTGGGGTTAAAAAAAATACCGTGAGTCAACTTATGTTTTCTTTTCATTACAAAGTGAAGTAAATTTTTATTGGTGTTTCAGTTAAGAAAAATACACTCTTTGTTTCTTCCAGTAGACCTTATATGCTCATGACAATGAAGGGGATCTTTGGGGTCTGCAGGATCCACCAAGTAATCTTCCTCAATGACACCATCTCTGCATAGAAATCATTAAAAATGTAATGCTTGGAATGCACAAAGTGTGCTTGCTAGCAATGGTTTTCAGACTTTATTTCTAGCAGTCAGACACATCCCCCCTAAACCCTAGCAAATAAATGAAGAGGAGCAACAATGCTTTCCACAGGGGCTAGAGGAATGAATATGCAGGATGTCTAGGGGGCTTTCCCAGCTTCTTAATTTACCAGCTCCCCAGAGTAGGAGAGTTCAAGCATTAGGGTAGCAAAGAGTTGATGGTCTATGAAAAGTGAGGTTGGGGTAACTCCTGAAAGAATTCCCCAGGGCAGGACAGGGTTTGAAAGACTCTGTGAGGATTCTCACTGCAGGATAAAAGTGTTGGTTTGCTTAGTCACACAGAGCCTACCTCACACCACGTACCAATGAAAGGTTTACTGTAAGACCTCTTCGTTGTAGGTGACCATAAAAATGTTCAGAGTTCAAATCAAAGAATAATGATGAGGCAAACAAAGCACATGGAATCTGCACACAGCAAGGGAAGGAGAGTTTTCTGCTTATCTGACTGGGTGTGTAGGCACTTGCAGAGAAACGTCTCACCAGTAACAGTGACACCCCAGCATTTGTTGGGGCAGCCTCTGGTGTTTAGCCAGGTGGACCCAGACGAGGAGGAAAGACTGTTTCTGTTTCATTTTCTTTGCCCAGGGCAGTCTGCAGGCAGTGAGTATGCAACAAGAGCTGTCAGTCGTTGCATCCAGAGATGTGGTTGTCATCCTATCATTCCATTATTCATCTCCTATTAAGTGACCGCGATGTCAACATTGGCTTCTCATGATGGAGGTGTGATTCGCAAAGCCGCATTCGGTGGATGCTGTGATTTCATTGGCAATGCCGCTCATGATGGAAAAAATATGCCACACTTTTTAAAGCAAACAGGCTTTTTTTTTTTTTCACAGTGGACAGAGGAGACTGTTAAACAGAGGAAACACAATATCCCTTTTCATAGCAAGAGATCAAATGTCTGCAGAAGAGTTTAATTTATACTTCTCCATGTGCCAGAGCCCAGTCTGAGACATAGCAGTGTTTCAGTACTTTCAATCAGGTCATAGTTTCCACCCTGGATGACTTCATTCCTTTTAAAATAGAATAAATGGAATTCCACATTCTACTATAGTTAAGGATTATAGGAAATTAAAAGACGTATAGTGTTCTGCACACTAAATAATTGTGACATTGAACTGGGAAAATAACACATAGACAGCAAGTTCTTCTTGGGTGTTATTTGTCAGAAAGATTTGGCTCCAACTTTCCAGGACAGCAGACGGAAGCAGTGCAGTGTGGACCAGGGGGCAGATTCTATTCTATGCTTGCTCAAAGTTTTCCCTTTTGAAAATATATAAAAACATTAAGTTATATCAAAGGTGTGACTTGAGTTTATTACCCACCAGCCCTGCCGGGTGGCTATATCTGCATTTAATTCTCTGGTTTTAGTGTGCTGGGATGTAGTAGTAGCCTATCCTTAGGGTTGGATGGGGAGAGTATCTGGGGAAGAATTCTACTCAACCGAAAGAAGGCTCTGAAGCTACCATGCCCTGCATGTGTCCATCCCACATAAGTGAGTTGTCATTGCAAATAGGAGAGCTTGTTGCTTAGTTCATGCAAAAGTTACCTCGAAAAGTCAGATTAATATTGTTTGAAAGAAAAGAGAGGCAGTTTCTTCTCTGGAGCACCTTTTCTTCATACGTTACAATTTGAACTGACTTGTGACCTGATTTATGTGGTTTTGCAACTGAAGTAATTTGATGTGTTTCCTGAACAGATGAATATACACAGTAGACCGGACTGCAGTGGGTATATTACACGTATCAGCCTTCTGCTGATGAGTGATGAAAATACAGTATTTTCATTCTGTTGTGCTTTCTTTACAATCACATTTGTGGCATCAAATGGTTGCGGTGTTGAGATTTGCATGCCTTTTAACAAGAGCCCAGTGAGCAGGGCTTCCCTTTGGGAAGATTATTGCTGGAAAAATGGGGGCTATGAGAGAGAGTGAGTGCAAATCCACTGCAGGTGAGCCAGCACAATTTAATCATGCAATATATCTGTAATATATCCCTAGGAATTCATGTGTACTTTGAATCTGCCTACCAGATAGGCCACAAGGAGATCGAAATGACTTACTAGTTTCTAGTGCCTAGGGCGGAGTGTGTGCTCTGCTTCTGTTCAGACATAATCCAAAAACAAGGAGATAGTGCTGCTCAAGAGTTCGCGGGAGAGAGATGTACAGGTGGGAATTTTTTAAATCTTGACACACTGATAAGATTTCAGCCTGGCTTCAAAGCTCTTTCAAAAGAATGACCTATATTGCCAGTATTTCTTTCAAAATCCTAATCTGCTTCTGAAACAGAGCAAACCCAGTCCTCTTTTGTGAACTTGAGTAAACACATTCTTCATTGCCATCAAAGATTGTGGCAAGAAGAGGGAGGGGATCGCCTTTGTGATTCAAGAGTCCTCAGTGAGAGTTTTGTGCATATTTGTGGTTGTAAGTCATATCTTTCAAAGAACAACCCAAACCAAATATGGGTAATCTGCAGGCTTTGAGTATATGACAAAGCAGGGAATGAACTGAAGTGTGTTATTCAGAAGCTCTCTGGAAGGATAGCACCCGATCAATAGCCATACTTGCTCTTCTCAGGGAAGGAGTGGAGATGATTGGAGAAATAAGCATTACACAAACAGATGGGGGAACCAAAACAGTGAAAAATGCTTGACCTGGCCAAAGTCAATAGAGCTGGTCTAAAGAGAAGCAGAGAGCAGAGAGTAGTGAGCCAAGCTTTCTGTCATGACAGCATTTATAGAATCTGAAGCCTTCAAGTTGGTGTGAAGGGTGACAGGGTGAAACTTGAGGCCACAAAGACTAATGTGCTCTGCTGTGGAGAGCAGTCTCTCCATTTATCTCAATAACAGCTATTCTTGATTTCTGTAAAAGTTTAAAGTAGGAAAACAAGCTTTGAACTTGCTAGTAGTTACTGCCATTAAAAATGGGAAGCATTTAGGGTGAGGGATCCCCAGAAATATAGAACCAACAGAATATATATGGGTATGTATATATAGGTCCACTTCTAAATTTATGAATCGATTGAGAAATTTTAAGAAAATGGTTGAGATAGCTGTGGAGGCTGACAAGTTCAAAATCTGCAGTATAGATCTGGAGGCTGGAGACTCAGGGAAGGGGGAACATACTTTGAATCCAAAGGTCGTCTGCTCTCAGAATTCTCTCTTCTTCAAGGGAGGTCAGCCTTTTTCCATTAAGCCTCTTTAACAAAGTAGATGGGGCCAATTCATAATTGTGGCAGATAATCTGTTTTATGAAGTCTATTAATTTATATCTAAACTTCACCTAAAAAGACCTTGATAGAAACATCTAGAATAATGTGTGACCACACATATCTGTGCAATGTGACTCAAGCAAGTTGACACACAAAAATTAACAGTCACATAAAGCAACCAGGTAAGTGATGAGATAGGAGATTCCTGAAGGTCAAGTGTGGAACCTGGCCTCAATCATGGCTCCAGGAACTGTTGTGGGACAAATATATTGCTAGATGGTAATACATGGTCCTCCTTTTCACTGATTATGATGGGAACTTTTCTGAAAATTATTTACAGCAACTTTCATAACCAAAGGAAGGTAGTATCAGGGGAAAGAAAATCAGAAAATTATCTTCAGGGATGATCACATACTCTCATATAGCAACACATATAAAAACCCTGGAAGACTTGGTTCAAAATTTGAAATATGTAAGGCATACTTAATTAAAACTAATTAGATAAAAAACTAAAATTCAAACAGACATTCAAAACCTATATGAATCCACAAAAAGCCTATGTTATTGAGTTCTTACCACAGTATGGTGCATTATCAGGTCACAATGAATCATTCCCTTTGATGAAGTTAGCAAAGGTTTTAAAGATTTTTTTCAGTTTCAGGCAGATAGATAAACTTTGGAATCATTATTTAACAAGCCTCAGAGGTAAATAATTGAGGGTACCTTTGTATATATAGCTTCACATCATCTTTACATCAATAGGTACATATGCTACAGTCACTAATTTTGTTGGATATGAGTGTGTTTGCTTCCATGTGTACATATTTATCTCTTTCTTCCTTATGTACACACATCCACTTACAAACCAAATGCAAGAGGATATAAATTTGATTTCTTTTTTTAAATTTTATTTACACAATCTCAGTAAATGGTTTTTGGGATAGCTCCCTCCCCCCCTCAGTAGTCCCCTTCATGTTTGCTAATGTGTGTTAAGTCCATTAGTCTCTTTCTTTCCTGTGGTAGTGTTCTTTCGTAGGCTGAGGGACTGTGTTCTTGGAACCACAGAACTTTGATGGTAGGTTTTCAGTCTTAAGTTTGCATTGGGCAGTCACTATGTATTTCTTTGTAGTCCATGCTTTCTCATTGGAGGCTGTCCTCTCCAATCTCATCTTTGTTGTTTGCTGCTTTACCTTATGGTTCTGCTATCAGATTTAGGGGGGGTCTCACCCTCAGCCAGTGTCAGTGAAGAAGTTTCTCTATAGATACAGGCATCTGTGATTGGCCATAATAGATGATCTCCTCTGTCTCAGTTTGCAGCTTTGCTGTGGGGCCAATGTCCCCAGTCTTTGGTCATCCTCTTCTCTCCTGTAGTGTGGGGAGGGGCACCTTGCTCTCATAGAAGGCATCTCTGAGATGATGTCTTGGGTCTTCCAGACCCTGTGAGTGCATAGGTGTGCTTGGTGACATTGTATTGACACAGTTACTTTTTCTGTCTCGCATGCACTGGTTCTTGAGATTGTCCATCCTCTGTGTCCAGTTCAGGCTTGTAGGCTGGATATTTATCTGGTCCCTCACCTGTTTCATGATGGAGTTTGTGTTACATATATTCTTGCTCCTCCTGAAGATGGAAGGGGCATCTTCTCCTGGCCCCCTCCTCACTAACCTGCATGCCTGTATCTCCCTGCCTGGAGGCAGGGACAAATGTCTGTACATGTGCTGTTTCAATCCCCCCTTGGACTGAGGCCTGGGGGAAAATGCCTCAGCTGATCTGGGCTGTATATGGCTGTCCCGTGATACAACTATCCGTTGGTGGGTGGGACTAAAATCCCATCAGGTACCCCCTCCTGGGCTCTCCAAGTTTGGGGGGGCTTACCCTGGGGTCTTCTCCACCTTTGCTCCCCACTGTCTAGGGGCAGTAGCGGGGGAGTCCCAGGCCTCATGGAGCAACCTAACCTGGAAGGGAAGCAGTTGGCCTGCACCCCACTGTGCCCTCTGAAACAGAGGATGCTACCTTCCTGAGGCCTCTCATGCAAGCGGGGTGACCTGGAGAGAGCATGGCCCCTCCCACCGGAACCCGAGGCAGAGGGGGCGGAGCCCCGGGCTGCATGAAGCAACTGGGCTGAACTGGCTACCCTGGAAGGTTAG
Organism: Uropsilus gracilis; assembly: GCA_004024945.1. Lineage (NCBI taxonomy): Eukaryota > Metazoa > Chordata > Mammalia > Eulipotyphla > Talpidae > Uropsilus > Uropsilus gracilis. The sequence continues at coordinate 23,684 of PVHY01006063.1, forward strand.
CAGCTGGCCTGCACCCCACTGCACCCTCTGAAACAGAGGATGCTACCTCACTAAGACCTCCCAACCAAGCGCAGCAACCTAGATAGGGTGTGGCTGATTCTTTTTTTAATGATACTAATTAATCAATAGATTTTTTTTTTTGAATACCTATTATGTGCTAAGTTGTGTAAACTCTGGGAAAATAATAAGGAACACAATGGTCATCTGTCATATAAGGAACATAATGGGCAAATTGGAGCTTATATTCTGGAAAAAACAGATGCAAACATGAACAGGCCAATGAGCAAAATAGCTATATAGCTAATGCTTCAGTATCGTGAAGGTAGGAGAAAGAGGTTTATGGTAGAATATAAAGTGGCCACTTTCACAAGACAGGTCAAGAAGGAATTCACAAAGAAGGTGATATTTAGCTTGGAACCAAGAGAACGGGGGCATTCCAGCAGAGATTGCAATCATTTGAAGGACCTGCAGGAAGGATTTGGAATATCGAAAACCAAACTGGGCAACTAGACTGGTTGGCACATGCTGACACTGGGTAGAATGAGTCCAGAGCAAGGAGGTGAACAGATATCACAGATCATAAGAGATTTGGATTTTGTTCCAAGAGTCATGGAAAGACTGTGAAACAGTCTTCAAGCAAAATTGACATTTTAATATGATGATTGCTGCTAGACTGAGCTTGACTTATTGAGAAATAAGAATAGAAGATGTAGATCAATTAAAACTAAATTAGTCCATGCAATGAGATACAAATACAAATTTTTTTTTTTATTATCATAAGAACAAATAGTGGTTCCCAGAATGGAAGAGGGAATAGAAAGGAGACCAAAAAATCTATAGTTAAGTCATATGGGGATATATGGAATCTAGACATTTAGTGGGAAAACCTAATATCAGATATGCAGATGTTGATCTATAATGCTGTATACCTGAAACCTAGATAATGCTATAAGCCAATGCAAATTTAATTTAAAAAAATGTTTAAAGATGTATTCTGGAGGTAGTGTTGACAAGACTTGCTGTTATTGATGTGTGGAATGCAGCAAAGGAAAAAAATCAAGGATGACCTGTATGTGTCTCACATAAGGAACTGAGTGATGGTGCCTTTTACTAAGAAGATTGGGTGTATGATGCTGGAACAGACTGAAGGGAGAAACAAGAATTCCATTTTAGATTTATGAAGTCTGGAATGTCTGTATGATATCCTATTTAAATAAGCAATGCTGTGAGTATGGATTTTAGAAATGAAGTAACATTTTGGAGTCAGCAGAATTTAAATGATATTAGAACCCATGGGAGGAATGAGCTATCCATGTAGATTATTTAAAGAAGATGAGAGGCTACCCATTTGAGCTCTAAGCTCTGACTGGAGATACAGGAGATGGAACTGGTGAAGAAAATCAGAAGGAATAACCAGGAAAATAAGAAATGTGATGTTTCACAAAGTTTAGAGAAAAGACTTGGAGGCAGAAGTTCCCTGTAACAAATACTGTTGCAAGATTGCCTGTGTTGAGAACAGCTGTTGAATTGGGACTTAAGGGGGTCAGTCGTGAAGTTGACAAGCGTTGTGCCTCTCCTCTGAAAGTGCTTGGAGCAGAAAGCAAATTGCAGAAAATCAAAACATAACTGGGGGTGAGGAAGTGGAAAGTATGTACACAGATCATTATTTTAAAATATACATATAGGAAGGAGAGCAAAAAAACAGGCTAATTGTGGGAAAGAGATGTGATTTCATTAATGGTACAAACCAAGCATGGATAGCTCTGACTTCTGATGCATAAGAAAGTACAACTGATGGAATCAAGAGGTGATGCATGAGATTGAAGAGAAGAAAGACTCAGGAGTACACAGGAATATAATGAATGACAGTTTGTAATATGACTCGTATGGAAAAGAACTATAATAAACATTCTAATATATTTTTCCCTTTCCAACTCAAAGCAATTCTAAACAGACTGTTCAAGGTTTAATAGACTAACTCAAACCATGAAATGATTTGATGCCATTGTCATGTAACCTGTCAGGGAAAGAGAGGTGATTATTGAGAAAGTAACTCAACTATAGAATTTCTTAAAAAGAAAATGTAAATATATATTTCATTTCCTCATTCTACCCTACTTAGTTTTGAATACTCAGTGGACCTGCCTTAAAAGCCAGAGATGCCAGGAAAATTTTTCTCCACCCTCTATGAAACCCAACCCATGAGACTTTGGGCATTTTCAGAATCATTGGATTCTGTGATTTCCTATGCTTATTTTAATATAACTCTATATCGAACAAAATTTCAATCTCTAAACTCAGTATTCAGCTAATGTAACTTTCTTCATTTGCTTAAAACTGAACTTGATCCTTCATTTGTACAAAAGCAAAAATTTACTCAAGTCAATTCCAGGTCTCCTTCACATACAAATTTTAACTTGTGCTTCCTTGTTCATTCAGGTGTTTAAGATAGACGAACAGTTGGGTTTGAGTCAAATATCACCTTTGTGGTAAAGATTTGTTGGGGGCGTTGGTCACTGAGTGAAGTCACCCCCAGAGGAGGGTGACAGCATAGTTGTGGCCATTGGCTTGCAAAGTGTCTGCCATGATCAAGTTCTTCACAAATGTTAACTCCCTTACAGTCAGATCCCAGGATGCACAGAAGAAGACATGCCTGAAAATGCAGCATGGTTTTCCAGTCATTAATGGCCTCACAAAAATATAAGTCTTAAGAAAAATAAAAAAACCACAATAGTCTCATTAAGGAACTCAACACTTAACTTCTTTTGTCACTTGAGAAAAGAAAATGAAGAAAGACATGAAAAGAAACACCGGAAAAACCACCAACCTAGTGATGAGCATTTTCTTGGATCTAAGGAGAATTCTGGCCACATCTGGCTTTTTGTTTTGCTTGTCTTTTGCCAAAGGTGAAAGCTGGTGTTACAAGTAAAATATTTTACTCTTTGTTTTGCCCACATCTATTCCCTATGCCTGTTGTGCCTCTCTGTCATATCTCAGGATAGAAATTCCCTTGTGAGCCACGTGATTAGAAATGTGATGAGGACTATTAAATATATTTGAATACAGGCAGCAAAATTGCCATGCAACCTATCTCAGGAGACCATCCAAAAGTATTATGTGTGCACACGAATGAATCCAATGGATACACCATCCCTGCATTTGGTCCCTAATCTGTCCTTCCTTTCACAACTAGCCCCTTCAGTGGAAGTTCAGCCTCTTAATTCCCCTTGGCAATCCTAAATGTATGCCAAGAGCAGGAAACAGACACAGAGGGGAAAAGGGAAGGGGCAAGAAGGGAGAATCGGAGCGATCAAAAGAAACAAAATGAGACATAATAGGAAAGCTGAGGTTTGAAGGCCCCCTTCTGGTGGTAGCTTTGTAGATGGCCCCCAACATTAAATAGCTCTATCTTAGCTTATAGGTTCTATAAGATAAGATTCAACTCCCACCAATAGAAAAAAAAAAAAAAACTGCCTGAGTACCTGGGGGTGACTGCAAGACATCATGTGGTCACACGTGTGATACTTGGTAATCTTCTAGTATGGATTCCATTTTTTGGTATAGATTCCACACAATGAAATACAGAGAGTAAGCTGAATACTTTTCAGGGAACAGTAATGTAAACAGCCACAATAGCAAATATTTACCAAGCACTTATTCTATTATTCTATTTACTGCTGACTCTACCTTTGTCTAATTTAACCCCATGGTGAGCACATGAAGAATGTTTTAGTATCATCTCCAGTTCCCAGCTCCAGAAGATGAAATGTCATGCATGAGGTCCTCAATTACTTAGAGACTCTCTTTCTATGTACTGTGCTTCTGCTCCCTCAATATCTCTCTCTAGAACTTGCTACTTCTCATTTTAAGATTTTTTTTTAAAGAGTGTTTTCATTCAAAAGCCTTATAGTATGAGCATGTGTTTAGAGACTCCTGGAATGGAAAATTTTTTAATTTCTTAATTTTTCACTTGTCATATATGCAAGTACCACTTCATGAGGACAACCAGCTAAAGTCTCCCATTACTCTACTGCCCCTCACCACCAACCCCTCAGAGCTCATGGGCAGCCAGGGACAATCCTTCTGAAGTCAAAGTCCTTCTAGACTCAACCTTTTCGTGTAAGACGTCAACAGACACAGCTTCTCTGTTTATTGAAAAGTTTCTTTTGTTCCCCACAAAGTCCCCAATGCTCTTGAATAGTGAAACACTGAATATGTGTCTGCAGAGATATGATTCAATGCAGGTAGCTGGTGTTGAAGTGTGCACACATGCACACACATATTTCACTCTAGACAAGTCATCTTGTCTGAGTGTCAAATGGTTGTAGGCCAACAGAAACAGAAATAAGGAGGTATTTGTACAGATAGGACAGAGTTGATGATGATGTACCTTTCACAATGTTATAGGACAATGTTCACACCACCTCAAAATTGAATTTATTCCTCTAATCACAGGTGACATTCAAACAAATGAATTTGAATTTATTCCTCTAATCACAGGTGACATTCAAACAGGTGACATTCAAACAAATGCATAAACCATGAGTGTGAACAAAAGGGACCCAGGGCCCAGAAATCTCTGTATTACCCCTCCCATCATTGGTCACCCCCCAGACAGGCTTGGAGCCCAGAGAGTAATGGTGTTCATTTGCTCACTCACCATTAACAGACACATATGGTCATACTTTTATGTGTGACTTCTTCAATTCAAGATTGTGTATCTATGTATTTGCATGTGGCACCAGTTTGCTCATTCTTATTTTACAGAGTGTCACTTTGCAAATACACCTCAACTTCCTGCTCCATTCCACTGTGAGTAGACCCTTGGGTAGTGTCCTGTCTAAGGCTATAACAAACAGGGCTGCTTTGAATGTTCTTGAATGTATGAGGTCAGTCTGCTGCAAACCAATGAGGCTCTTGCATCAGCCAGGTTTGCTGCCACCTGATATGGCCCTTGTATCAGCCAAATTGTGGGCCCAGAACGGAGCAGGTAAGGGGCACTCACAAGAGTAAGCCCCTCTTGATAGGAGACCATATATGGTAGCAAACTAGACTATTCGGCAATCAGTATTTGTGGCAAGCATTGATTGGAGATGACCATCCTGGAATGCCTGGAATGTCTAATGTATAAGAACTCAAGAGAAAGCAACAATAAATGAGACTTGATCAGGAAACTGTCTTGTCTCCATTTCTCATGTCTCCTGCCCCATCCCCATTCCCACTCCTTCTTCCAGGTCTCCATTGATGATCCCGTGGGTCGGGACACTTGAACATATCTTTTGTGTACCTATGTTTCTTCTGCTGGATACACTCTCAGGCAGAGAAAGGATGGTGGTGGATAGCGGGTGGATGAGACCTAAGGGTCACAGTAGAGGTGTGTTGGTTACTGGTGGGAGACAGGATATAAAAATACACATCTGTAGGGGTTTGAACCTATAACTCATGAGCAGATACTAAGATGTAAACCTACTTTACCTCAAAAATATAATTCAAGAAAAAATTTTAAAAATTTAATTTTTACACAGAAAAAAAAAATAAAAACTCAACAAAATGGACATCATGCCTGTTTTATACCATCTCTGGGTGATAGTCATCCCATGAAGGCATTTTGACTGTATTGTTAAAACAATTCCAGTTGCATTCCTTCCTTTTTAATCTTGCCTTTTTAATCTTAAAAATTAAGAGGGAACCTTACTTTCCCTCTTCCTGAACTTTCCTTCTTCCTAAGAAAGAACTGACCCAGCCCTGAGGAAAATCTAAGACACATAACAGCAAGCTCATCATCTGAGGATATAATATTGAGTGTGTCATTTCAAATTACTTTTCATTATGGTCCACGCTGCCTACTGAGGTCAGACTTGCACCCCTCGTGTGCTCCACTGGGATCTTGGTACATGTGGCCAGAAGTCTTGAGATCCATCAAGAGTTCTGGTCTTTTCACAAAGTTTGTACTTCAGATTTTTTTTTTCAGTAAGGTACAAGAATCCACATTTCTCTGAATCTAGCTCATTTTAATATGAGCCATTTTTGTATGCAAAGGATTGCTGACACTAGCAAGTTTTACAGTACTGATTACTATGGAAACATTTATCTATAAATATAAAATCCTTTAAAGCTTAGCCTTTTATCTTTATAGAAAAAGGCCTGTTTATGTCACTTCTAAGATTCCAGCTTTAATGTAGACATGAGCTATTCTAATGCCAAACAAGATAACCTCAGCAATGAAGTCGTGTGAGCTTTGAAAAGTGGAATTTGTGCTAAAACTATTATTTTTTGATAAAATATTAATAAAGAAATAAAAAATATTTAAAGGATCTCTTAAGCTTGAGGTTTGTTGAATTTGATAATGTAAATATGTCATGCAATTTTTAGCTCTTTTAATTCATCATTCTCTGTTCTTTGGGCAGGTGTAGATGGTAGGTGGATAGGTGGGTGTTAGTTGTCATGATAGCTAAAATGGAAGAGACTCGTTCATCAACCTTTTCTTTTGACACACACATTTGTGGATTTTTCCTCTCCAAAGTGTGTGCAAATTCAAAATGATAATATAATATCTTTGTATTATTATAACTTCCTCTTTCACTAAAATATATCACTTGGAATGAGCAGAGGTTTACAGAAGGAAAATACTGCAAAATGACAGAGGAGAGATTGTCATAAGACCCTTGCAAAAAGGGTTTTAGGTTTTTCTGCTTCTCCGTGGGGATAGGTATATAGGGGAGAGTGATTTGAGATAGAAGTAGGAACCTTTGAGGTCTCTCTCCTGTCAGATACATTTCACCTGAACAAGTAACTATTGTCCTCATTGGTTTTTTCCCATACAAATTAAAAAACTTGGGAGTTATGAGTCTTGCCCAAAGAGCATATCTCTCTCTCTACCTACACACACCTAAATTTACTGTTATTATTCCTCAAGTATCTTCATGCCTCAAATCTGCCCCTAATTCAGCAATTTTGAGTTATGCCCAAATAATTACCAACTGATTAGTTAAAACCCTCTGAGACACTTCTAAATCTCCATTCATTAACAAAAACTCCCCACTCTTGCAACATTATAGTACAATAAAATAAACCATTGCCAAATTTTCAAACACTGCCTTATCGATGCAGTTTGAATAGCCCTAGAAATGGCAGAAAGAAAAGGAGGAGAAAGGCTGAAGAGGGGGAAGGACCTATTCCACAGTCTTATGTACTCATTCACTGTCCCCACAGAGTCACTGCAACATGATTGATCTCAGAAGGCTACCCTTCATCAAGCCTTCAAGGACAGAACCAGCTACCACGGATGAAATTAACTGTTTAACTGCCAAGTGCCCATTTATTTACTTTGGAGGCATATTAACAGAAGTTAAAAAATAACAGAAACTTTGTGACACCATAGGTTCAGGCATTAGGTGTCGTTGGGATTGACTTCTGTTGCTAAATAAATCTTCAGTCTGAACAGAAGAGCCCAATGATAGAAGAGAGGGGAAATCACAATGGTGACACAGAAGTGTACGTGACAGGGTTCGAGAGGTCCAGAGGCTTATCTACTCTGACCACCCACATCTTAGTTATAATTTTTTTAGCGAGAGAGGAAAAGAACATATTCATAGATATTAAACAATAAAGGTTGCAGGGTCAAAGCTCTTCAGTTTTCTCCTTTGATCTGCTCTTTTCCAGTTCCTTTGAGCACTGGGAAAGAGTTCAACTATGGAATATTTGCTCAGTGCTGCAGATAGCAGTACAGCACATGAGCCATGCATTGCTATGAAGCACCTGGACAAGACTGACCCTCAGGGAATGAGGACCTAAGAGTGCTCCTTTGCATACTCTTATCTTCACTGATTCTCTTTGACTTCTCTCTCCACATGCCATGCCAAGATGTGCCTTGCCCCCTGACTTAATTCCACCTTGATTATTTTTCACCTCTACCTTATAACTAGTTGTTTGCACTTTTGTATTGAGAATCTATGAACAAACGTCTCTGGTGTCTCTTTTTTTTTTTTTTTTTGAGACTAGGTCTCGCTATTTTTGCCCATGGAACTGCAGGCTCATGTTGCCCGGGGTACCACAGACGCAAGCGATCCCCAGCCTCCGCTTCCCAAGTAGCTGGGATTATAGGCGCACACCCAGTTATTTTTTGGGACTAGGTCTTACAGTGTTGCCCCAAGCAGGACTCTAACTGCAATCCCTGGTCCCCGCCACTTCATAGGCTGAGGCGTAGAGGCATGCGCCACCTTGCCTGGCTCTCTGGTGTCTTTGTTCCATATCCAAAACTTAGTAAGACCTCAAGAAGAAACTTTCATTATTTCTGCTAAATGCTGAAACTGTAACCCACCTAAGGGCATTTAAAGTGGAAGTGGAGGATAGAGGAAACAATCCATGGGTGGGATTGGCACTCAGTTATTGCTTACTGGGCTTTTACAATTAACCAAACTCTCTGTTACAGGGCTGGAAACAGAAGAACAAAAACACTTGTTTTTCTTAACTATATGAAGCAAAAGCCGAGAGAAGAAGCTCACTCCTGAATAGTAAACATGCTAGAATTATAGCTATATTAAGGACAATAGAGAAATAGATAAAGGAAGGTAATAGTGTGCATAATAGGGGGATCTAATTTCAGGGAAATCTGTTTGAGAAGTGGCCCTAAATTGAGTTGGGCAAGACAGAGATGGTGGATGGGAGAGGACTCCACCCAGCAGCAGATAGACATAGGTGTGCCTCTAGGGTAAAGAGGGAGGAGTTATAAAGAGAAGAAATTGGGACAGAGCCCCCATGATTACTGGTTCAGCGCCCAGAGCTCAAGTTTCACAATACAGTGACTTCTTGGGGTGAACTGTGTAGAAGGCATTTTTTTTTCCTCCCCACAAAGCTGATGGTCACACCTCTATGATCCCCTGCTTAAGGGGCACTGAAAAAAACCCAGCGCCCACTCGGTGAAACTCTCTGTCCTCTGAGACCAAAACATGACCTGAACACACCTTTTAATTCCAAACCATAAAAAATCGCAAGTTTTGCTAAACCTGGTATGACCCTGACTTTATTGTTATTTTTTAACTGAACTGTAAACTGAACTTGAACTATTTCAAAGAAAACCTAGGGAGCTTGTCTGAGCCAGACCTAAGCCTGTCTGGTTTCTTTTGTGCTTTTTTCTTTTAACTAATGAACCAAAACTCAACCAGAACATTGAAATATGTACCACCCGAACTTAAATAATGAGTCCATTAGTTTGAGCACCTGTCTTGAAGAAAGAATATTAGTTATGGGACAAAAAAAAAGTTTTCTGTTTATTTCAATTATCAAAATTCTGATGCTAGATATTTAGGAAACCTCAGAATCCATTTTCATTTTTCTGAAAACATTTGTAGCGAAGGGTGTGTAATTTTTTGTTTTCAATCTACATTTCCCCTCTACAGTTTTCAAATCCCTGTAAGAAACTTCAACACTGAGATTTATAGGAAAGCTAAAAAATACAAACTAAAGATTTGATAACTTCTTAGTGCTGTCATTTTCTGTAATAATTGTGTCCTGTTTTAGATTTAGTAGATGACAAAAAAGGATTTGGGAATGGTTATTTCTAGTCAAAAGATTATTTTGGATGAAAAACAGAATACTTTCCAGCAAAAAGACACGGGAAAAACTGATAAGAGGTGGCAGAGAGTGATATGCAAAAACGTTTGAATTAGTTGAGAAAGAGATGAACTGGTATCTGTCCTTTCGGGAGTGGATACTACAGTGAGTAGCAGCTTATCTTTTCAGTGCCAACAAGAATTCCTCCCATGTGGTCAGCGATTTCCTTTAATGCTTCCTGACTTTTCTAACTTGACTTTGGGTTTTAGACCACAAGTGGGGGGCGGGGGAAGCCATGCAATTTCCCCTTCATTGGAGCTGCAGTTGAACTGAGCCACAGGGTTTAAGGATAACCTCTCAATTAGTACTGCTAACAAAGGACGTTCCTGGTGAGTTGCTTTGCATTTCTAATGATCTGAACTAGTTTTTGACTTTTGAACGAAATGCAGTTCTCTGTGGGATTTTTCACAGATGAATTTGGTAATTGAATTACAGACAACCAAACCAGTTACACAAACACAGCCCTTCCTGTCCCACCCTATACCCCTAAAATGTTTCTAATTTTAGAAGGAAAAAAAAATTAAGTTAGAATAATTCATTTTATTGCAAATAAAAAAATAGTTTACCATTTAATCTTCATAATAATTCTGTGACATGATTTTTTATCCCACTTTTTCAGATAAGGTAACAAACTTGCTTTGGATAGAGTAACTCAGTGTATTATGCAGTTAGTAAGGTACAGAACCAAGATTTGGTTTGTTACTCTGACTGGTGGTTTATTTCCCAAGATGCTATTATCTAGTAACACTTGTACCAAACAAATAGCTGAGAAAGTATTTCATGCAAACTTAGCTCCCCCCAAAATTAGGTGCCCCATCTGTAAGATTTGAACTCTTGAACCTCTGACAGTGACAGTGGTGGATACTTCATGGGGATGGGGATACCAGTATGCCGGGGAAGGGAATTCAGGCTTTTCTACCTTTGTTCTCAAGCATCTCTCAACTGTGCCATCTACTTAATCACATTCTTGTTCTCTCTTTCCCCATCTTAAAATGAGGACCACACTTCCTAGTCTTCTTGGGGTTCAGTGACTTGGTGAGCTTTAACCAGCCAAGCTCTATAAAGTCCTTGGACCTCTTAGGAGCAACAAAGTGGTAAATAAATTCAATTTGTTATAAACAATACTGTTTCATGAAGGAGTCCACAGTAAAATACAAAACTCTACATCAACAAACTTCCAGATACTATTGCTCACCTACATGAATGAATAAAAATTTATAGATGTGAAACATCAATTTCACAAGTGCAGAATTAAAAAAAGAATATTCTTTGCATTTTTAACTTTTGTTGTTTATGTCTGTAAACCCAAAGTTAGAGTGCTAGGGATGCAAACTTTCCAACTTAATAAAGACTTTTAACATTAACCACCTCTTTAAGATGAATAAACTGGAAGGATTGTTTGTGCTTCTGCTTCTATGGAGGTTGAGACATTTACATGAAACCATCTCGCATGCATCAATGTGAAGTGATTCTCATTTCTCTCTAAGTAAATTAGATGTAGTTTTTGAACCATAGCTCTGAGGCAACCAGGAGAATGGATTCCCTACCCCCATCACCACCACCACCACCACCACTCACACACATCTACATATAAACTAATCCTACTTGATCACTGAGGAGATGGGGTCAAAACTAAATAAAGTGTAAGTAATGCAACATAACTAAGAGCACTGCCTTCCATTTGGTGTGGCCAAATACTTTTTCAGCAGCATATCTCCACGGGAAACAATCAAGAAAATACAATTTGGCTTTTTAGGGCCAAATATAACCCTGAACTCTAATTTGCACACTCTATTCCTTTCACTTTAGTTAACTTTGAGAGCTTAAACATGTAAAAATGAGACAAGCAAGTAAAAAAAGATGTACATTCTACATATCACATACTCAACATGCTTGTTGAGTGAAATGAAATTGAATTAAACAGGGACCAAAGTAATCCAGATTAAGACATTCCATCCTTTAGAAGTTTCATTTTTGTTGTTGTTGATTTTGGACTCACTTCAGAGGGAAAGAACAAAGTAGCCTTTCAGGAACTTATGTTTTCAAGTCTATTTTGGTTTATTTTAAATCAAATGTGGAGCCTAGAAGAGTTTGAAATTATGCTTCTATTGCCTTCAGCTCAACAAATGCTAAATCACCTGATGAGAAGTTTATCAATACCACAAAAAAGAAAAGAAAAAAACAGCAAAGCCCTCTCTTTACTCTCTTTATCATGCTTCCTCTTTCCACATCTTTCTCCTTCGTTGCAACTTTTCATTTTTGGTGTTAATGGAAAAGACTTCTTTAAAAAATAGATTAGATAGTCTTGACTCCTTCATTAAGTGGAAGAAACAGAAAGTACTTTGTATTTTCTGAAGGAATTCCTTAACAAGTGGGAAATGGAGTGACAGACTTTCCTGGAATTAGTGCTGGTGCAAGTTAGACAATGAGGGTCTGAGCCTCAGTTTCCTTATCTGTTAAATGAAGAACTTAGAATACAGTTTCTTGAAGACCTAGCATAGCATGCGCTTAACTCAAGCTGGTGAAATCCCCAACCACTGTATATCAAAGGGTTGCCCAGGGAAGAGGGTGGGGAGGAAATGCCACTTGATATCTGCCATGGCTGCACCTCAGATGGGAATTTGTTCAGGTATTATTGAAAAGAAGACTCTGGGAACTAGGAAAATATCTGCCATGGCTGTACCTCAGATGGGAATTTGTTCAGGTATTATTGAAAAGAAGACTCTGGGAACTAGGAAATCTCAGGGACCTTAGGTCATCTCTACATACAGGTTTTTTAAGTACAAAATAGGGTTTTCTGTTGGTATTTTTTTGTAGTGCCATTTACTAAATAATAGCAAACCTACAGTTGGCTGAAATGTCCACTTTTCAAATGATTAATTCACATTGCAGACATAACCTTAGACCTGGCTAATTAAAATTTGTTTCGTACAAACAACTAAACATTTTCAGTTTAATCCTTCTCTCTTAGAATCTTAGACTGTATGAGTTGAATGTCCCTCAGAGAGTTAGCTCACTCCCATCATTTTCTAGTTGAGGAAACTGTCAAGAAAGAGAAATAAAATTTAGATTTTCTCTTATGCCAGTTTAATGCCTGATTTTATAGGTGACTCTGCCAGCATGTCTTAGTTTTATGTGACTAGAATACAGAAAGATTCTTATATTCACAAAAGTGTCAGATTAAAAAAAAAACGTTCTTTGAAAAAACTTTATTGTCCATTGTGGAATATTTTAGCTGAAACTTTTGATATTTGCTTCTAATAATCAAATCAGTCTATCATCTATCTATCTGTGATATATCATCCATCAACCTACTATCTGTCTAGGTGTCATTCAGCTATACATCTAAAGCATTTTGAAGATTAAATGTCTACTGTGAGGCACTCAACACATCTCAGTTTCCTCTTTCATTGGTTCAATCAAGCCCTATTATGTGCAGGTAAGTATGCTTCTCCCCCACCTTCAGTTGAAACCATAAGAAAGAGAGAATCTTCTAGTTCTTTGCATCAAATTAAAAACAGCACCCGATGCTTAAATAAATGCTTCAATAGCAGCAGACAGAAAAATACATTTGTGAATTTGTGATCCCATTTCTCAGATATCTTGGAACTTCATTTTTACTTATTCTGTCAGTGTAATACTGTTTGGGGCTAGGATAATATTTACTATATTCTTTGACGCACCTGAAATGTGCAATGACTGATTAAAAAGTCTCAAATTGTTAGTGTATACCTATAAAGGAATTATCTTGCCAGATCTTGCCTTTTACTCTACTGTAATAGTTCCTTCTCTCTAGTAAGAGCTTGTGTATATACTATATCATTTACCAATCAATTAGAGTTGTAACAGTTTGTCTAGGTCTATTTAAAATCTCAAATTCATATCCAATTGAAAAGTTCTCCTGGTTTCAGCCCCAATTTAGGATGTAAGGAGTTTCAAACAGAGAGGAAGGCTTGGCATGTTGCTGAATCCCTTCCCTTTTCCAAGTTGAGTTCCTTCTATTTGTATCCAGTAAGAAGGAAGCATGAACAGGAAGAAATAATTTTCAGTACAGCACTCTTTCTGTGAGGTGACTGTTCATACCCTCCCTCAATCTTCAGGCATTTTTTAAATTCACCCCAGGGGAAGGGCTTCATGGAGACTGATTGTAGTAGGGCCAGGTCTGTCTCTGCAGAGACATCTGACCCCAGTTGTTGGAAGGTTTGTAGCAGGGTAACAGGGATGTATGTACTGAAGGCTATGTTACTGGCTTACCCTGAGCACCAAAGCTTAGCTGCAATTTCAGACAATGAAGTACTTCCACTTCATATCCTATTAGAGTCAGAATGTGTTCCTGAGACAAGTTTACATCTATATGTGTCTCCCGTGTGCAGATATGGGTATCTGTGATTTTTGCAGTGGATTGTCTGTGGTATAAAAGGACAGAACTGAAAACTCTGGTGAGGTTTCATCATTGAGGACCACATTGCATAAGAATAAGTAGAAGATCTGAGCTTTCACTGGACTTCCTGAGAAGACTATTTTCTAGCTTTTAACCTTTGGTTCTCAATCTCTTTTCTCTTTTTCCTACCCCTCTCCCCTCACTTCTATGCTGCCCCTCTATGTGATCACAACCAAAATAGTCAAAGATGCAGGAGCTATGTGAAGATCATGCAAGTTAAAAAGCAAATTTTGAGGTCATAGTTTATATCCGACCATTCTTTCCTACATTTGGCTACTGAAAGATGGGTCATTCTACCATAAAATATAAGAGAGTCTTAATATATGTAATTTTATACATACAAACACGACTGTTATGTTTGAATAGATATTTATATTTTGTATTTAAACACGGAGAGGTTCTCTGAAAATCAGAAGAATAACCATTTTTAGTTATTGACATGGCAGGCATCAAATCCATAGAAATGCTAAAGGATACTGGATAACACAATATTATATGTAGGTTCAAAGAAGCCATTGCGTAAGGAAATTTTATACAGTTTTACTTTGGCAAGGCAACACATTAAAATTCTGTGTATCAGATATAGTTGGCACTTTGAACTCAGTCAAAACATTCTTTGTTTTCAAACAAATTGATTTCAATTTGAATAAGCAAATACTAAAGCCTACTATGTGCTGAACATTGTTTTAATCTCTGGAGAAAAGGAAGATACTAGATTTAAAAGATAACTTTACAGAGTGCTTTTTTTGATGATCTAAAAGAAACATTTTTGTTATGAGTTACAAAAAAACTGGTGTATAACAGATCTATAAACCTATTCCTTCTAGTAATATTTTTCAAAGTCTCTAAGCAACACTGTGTTTTATGTCTACCCAGCTGGAAAACAGTTCAGTGACTCATTTAGAAATTGTACTTATAGATTTAATTTCACAAAGTTTGTGTTATCTTAGCTTTGTCAAAATGTGGGTTCTTAAGGCTGATCTTTTCAAAGAAAGTAACAATGTTTATAGAAACTTTTCTAAAAATGGAATCCTTAGATACTATATCGATGCTTTAAAAGTGAGATTGAAGATTTTAAAAAATTCAGATACCTAATTTATTACATAACTCATCTTCAAAACCTTGTTAAAGATGTTTTTAGGAGCATAGTTGAGAAGGTGGTAGATCTTCTTGCCCAGTCTTCCAGTCATTTTATGTCTCTGTTCTCCACATAATCTTAGAGAGGTAGAAAGTCGTTTGTGTTCGGTGAGTATCCACTATCATTTGTTGGCATTTCCCTCGGAGTGTGCCCTGTAGTCAAGCAGGAAGAAGGCTGACTGTCCAAGCCTCAGGTAATTGTGACTCTCTTTTCCTTTTACACTGCCTCCCTTCACTTATATCTTATGATACATCAGATTCTCATTCTTTCTGGGTGAGGACTCCAAATGGAATAACATGAGAACTGTTTTGAGTACCCTGAAGTGTAAGCTACTAGTTAGCCTAGTATTCCACTTTCAGGCACACTTAGGTTTATAGGTTAATTTTTTAAAACCTAAAATGGGGACACACAATGTGGACTCTGAGGCAATGCAACAAGAAAGTCTTTAACTCCAAGAGAAAAGCTACATTCCACCATCATATTCCCTCTGGCCATTTTACTTATTTTCACAAAATGTTTCTTTCTTAAGTTTTTTTTTGAATAACTGAACAAAACACATTCACAAAGTATGTATTTTTCATATTCTTAAGTCCTTATAGAAGGTCAAGATTTGGCATCTAAAAGCATGAAGAAAGTGAGAGTTGACTCTACTTGCAAGTTAACATGTTAACCTGTCACAATTGCATGAATGTTGGTAGAAGACACCACACTCTATTCAGAGAAGAAAGACCATTTCATACTCACAGACTCAACAGAAATCAGAGCATTGGAATATTGGCAATTCCTCGAGTCCCAACTCCCACAGAATGACATAAGAAAGGTCAATTGATACCTTCAAGGCAAGTGGGTTTGAATTCCAGAAAGGAAACTCACACATGGAGAGACTGAATCTTCTATAGTAGGCAGTAACTATGTAAACTTTTTGTTCCTGAGGGAGACACTATCTTCATTAGACTGAGCTCAGGCTCTGCCAAAACAACTTCTTTAATTTTTATTTTGTTCTTTAGATCACAACCTCTGTAAGTGGTTTTTGGGATACCTCCCCCACCCTCCTTCCTCTGGTGCCCCTTCCATTCTCTCAAACTCCACGCTTCGTTGTTTACTAGTTGTGCTAAGTCCATTAGTCTTTCTTTCTAGTGGCAGTGTCCTTTCCCTGGGTGAGGGACTGTGTTGTTGGAACCAGGCAAGCCTAGCTGGTAGGTTTTCAGTCTTAAGTTTGCGCTGGGTGGCCAGTCTGTATTCATTTGTGATCTGTCCATGTTTTCTTGCTGCAGGCCGTCTTCTCCAATCCCATCTCCATTGCTTTGCTGCTTTTCCTTATGGCTCTAGTGTCAGATTTAGGGAGGTCGCACTCCCAGCCAATGTCGGTGAAGAAGTTTCTCTGTGAATACAGGTATCTGTGAATGATCTTTGTGGATCATCTCCTCTGCCTCTGTTTGCAGTTTTTATTTGGGGCTGATTACCCCATCTTTGGTCTTCCTCTTCTCTCCTGTAGTGTGGGAAGGGGGTGTTGTTCTCCTAGAAGGCATCTCCGAAATGAGGTCCCGGGTTTTCCTGGCCTGATGAACGCATAGGTATGCATCGTGACATTGTGTCTCTACAGTTGCTTCTCTTGTCCCTCATGCACTGGTTCTATCAGTTGTCCATCTGCTGTGTCCAGCTCAGGCTTGTGGGCTGGATTTTTGCATGATCCCTCACCTGTTCTGTGATGGGTTTGTGTTGCGCATGTTCTTGCTTCTCTTGAAATTTAGCTGGAGAGCGAAAAGGAAGGGTTCCCCCCACCCCCCCTCCGCCTGCCTGCCCTTGTGCTGGTACCTCCATGCTCAGGGGCGGGTACTAGATGGCTGAGCCTGTGCCCTTCCATGCTCTCCTTGGGCTGGGAGCAGGGGGCAACATGGCTCCACCAATCTGGGCTGCAGATAGCTGCCCTGTACAGCAGCCATCTGCTGGTGGGTGGTGCCACTGAAACCATCACCCTGTCTCCCCTCCAGGCCTCACCTGGCTTAGGGGGCTTACCCAGGAACCTTCACCCCTTTTGCTCCCCACTGGCAAGGGACTTCCAAAACAATGTCTAATGTCTGTGGTATACTGAAAGCCCTATGTGAAATGGCAAGGCCACTGTTACTAGTTCCTTCTATTTCAGGGTTGGGGACCTCTTGGCTATGCAGTCACAGACATTTTGCTTCTCAGTCAGGGCTGCAGGGTTGGCTCTCTCTGGGTGACTCAGGCTGGCCTTGTTTTCTTTGATACTACCAACCTTCTCTGATACATTGATACATACATTGGGGAAGCTGTTGACTTTAACCAAGAAAACATCTCTAGTGTTTGTCCAGGTTCATGCTAAAGAGCTGAAGGGTTTTCCAAGGCAAGAATACTGACAAAAAGAATTGATATGGATTTTGCAGGGACATCGGTTTCTCACTGTCTAGTGGCTAGGCTTTCATAGCATTAGACGGTCAACCAGGGCAAAAAGAACCAAAAGTTCTCTTTGGAATTTGTCTCAGAGAAATTTTCCTAAATGGACCAGAGTTACTTTTATCATTGAAAACCTACCACAAAAAAAAAACAAAACAAACAAACAAAAAAAACAAAAAAATAAAACCCCTGTGAAAGTTTCTGTCATCTACAACCAAAACTGAGGTTGATATGAGAACAGAAAGTGAGTCATCAGAGGCTCCAACTGCAGCCATTCTTCCTTAACAGGTATTATGCATCCTTAATAGCCCAAGTTTTAATAATAGGCATAGATTTTTGTCTGTGGCTAATCTTTCCCCTCCTTTCATGCTTAGTAGGTTTCTATGAAATACTTGTTTAAAGAGGTACACTGGGATGAATCTTCATGCTGTTATTTACAACCCAGAGAAACTGAGGATGAGCCCAGATTTTAAACGAAGTCCTTCACTCCCATCCCCACAATCCTCTGCATGGAGGTTGGTTGACAATTATCAGAATAGTATTTGGATAGCTATATTTGAACTATTTCTCTATATTCAGCCTTCAACCACTTTCCAAATGTCTCCTTTCTTATAAGGTTGAGCAAGCAGAGGAACATACATTGCCAGTAAAGTATACACGTTAGTCAACATGTTCACTACTGACTTGTATGACATTTCATCAGGTTGCTTTCATTGACCAGTGATGCCTGTACCCTTCCTCTTCCATAACATTGTCTCAGCAGCCCATAGTCATCTCTAAAACTGGCAAATATTATGAAGGGCTGGTATTTTACCCCACTTGCAAGCATTCAAATTAGCCTGCAACAGTATCATAAATGCCAATAGGAGATGCAAGTCTCTTGGGTCAAAGACAAAGAGCAATCTGTTACTCACAGCAGTAGTATAAGCATTTTGGTGGCCATTCCTCCAGCTTCAATTTTCACTGATTGATGGAAACCTACACACACAATGGGTTAGGTGAGGAGCGGAATTCTGAGCTCAGAGAACCAGATTCTTTTATAATAGTCAGTAAGCAACATGCTTTTCATTCAAGAGCAAGATGTCAAAGTTCACGCAGTATGACCAGGTATGTTGTGAGAAATGTGTTATCAGGTGATTTTTGTCACTGTGGGAACATCAGATATAATTACACAAACCTTGATGATATAGCCTATTGGGACCACTGTCATATATTGATTTATTTTTGACCCAGTGGTCACTAAGTGACACATGACTGTACTGCCATCTTCCAAGGCTGTTGAGCAATTCTGCTTTGTGTTTTGAAGAGATACACTGTCTCTATAATCAAAGCTTGTGGGTGATACAAACTCCCTTAAAAAAGATAGTCTGGAACAATGGGTCAGTCAATGCTTCTCTTTCAAGATGCACAGAAATACAAAGGACCCATAGTGAATTGTTTCCCTAGAGTCGGAAGCAAAGGAAAATAGTGCCATTATAAGCAGTGCTTGTCTCACAATTATAAAGATCCAATTGAAAACAATAACACAGAAAAACAAATTTTTAAAATATGGAGAATTTTTGTTTCTTTTTTTTTTAATTGATAGTTGGAATGTACATTTCAGCATGCAGTGTATTTAGTGGTTTATCAAACATTCTATTAAGATCACAGAATCATAAAAACAATGTACCGATATTTTTTCTGAAACTTCTCTCACACAACACAATCTCAAAACTGTCACTCTTCCTAAGTATCTGGTCAGTGCATTCTCATGACTGGGCTGGTTCCACCCATTTCTGTGTGCCCTCTACATTGCAAGGAACAACCAAATCCACTGAGGTGCAAAAGTGAAGTCAGTAGGTATGTTGTATTTGGAATATGAATAGATGTATGATGCAATGATAGTAACCTGACAATTTCCTTTTCCTCTTAAGAAACATGTCACAAGTTTGCCTACTCATAAGAAAGGACAAGATTCCCCTACCCCCACCCCAATACCTCAATTATATGCCTCCATTCAGAAATTTTCCTAATAGCTGGAAAAATCATGCAGGAGTTGGAGAATGACTAAGCATAAAACAAACATTAATTTGGGTAGATTTCATACTCACTCACATGCTATTTAGTATAAGCAACTTCTCATTGTTGAGGTAAACTGAGTCAGTCTTACACTAAAAACTAACTGGAGTCTTTCAAATGCAGACACTCACAGTTACTGTGCAAACATGAGCAAGGTCAAGCTTTGAGTCTTTGTTTTGGTTCTTAACCCTACAAAAAACAAAGGCTAAAAAGCTTGCTTATGAGCAAATGCATAAAAGTAAATTGACTTTATACACTCCACACAGCATGTAGTACATAAAAGTTTCTCAATACAAGTCTGTCCCTTTCTTTCCTTTGTGGTTTGACCACATATAGCTAGAAAGTCCTTATTTTTCGTTGTCATGTTAATTCATTGGTTCACAGATTCCTTATTGATCCAGGAACAGATATTAATCCTTTCCAAAGGACCCTGTCTTCTTCCAGAGAGCATCCGTTGTCATGTTAATTCATTGGTTCACAGATTCCTTATTGATCCAGGAACAGATATTAATCCTTTCCAAAGGACCCTGTCTTCTTCCAGAGAGCAGACTTCTTCCCTCACTTCCTTTATATTCTATTGTTTACCCTGACCCCAAGTTGAATCATGAAGACTCACTACAGAGACATCAGTCAGGTCCTGGGACTGATTCCAGTGAGAACTCCTGATGGAGGGGAGTGTGTGAAAAAGCTCAAGAACAGATTTGAAAAGCCTAAATTCCTTAGAATCTCAGCGTCAGATCCTGGCAGGATAGAATTTGCTTTTTTTCCTCTGGAGTAGTTAAACTTAGTTTCATGTGTTTTGTCTGAGTGCTATGTGTGGGAGTGGGATCTATATCATTCAGATGGAAGCTTTCATCTGTCTCAAGCCTGTATGTATATTAAAACAGCCATGAAATTTTATATGTGCTCAAATCCTAAATATACCAGCGTAGACCTTAAGAGAATCAGACAATGGGTTGGAGAAAATTTAATATTCAGTACTTCTCTTTTCTAGTTCCTTTTGTATCATTTTCATAAAAAGGTGGGCTATTTTCACCAAAAGGTGGGGGTTTTCAAAATGTACTTAAAAAACTAAACAATGGTCTACTTAATGCATTCTCCTAAGAGGACAATTGCACATGCTTTAAAATAAGACAAAACCACAATCTCTTCCTCAATAGCAGGGGTTTTTTTTTTTAATGCCAAATGCATCCAAATAGGAGCCTGCAGTCCCCTTTTTACTTATCATCTTTAAAAATGCTTCAAGAGTGCTGTCAATATAGTCTTGAATTCCTTAGTCTAAACGCACATAGGAGGACAAGATGAAGTAAGGTTGCTTCAGAGGGAAAAAGGGCACCTGTGCAAGGAAGTCTATCCTGGAAATGGGTGTTTTGGGGTCTTACTCGGAGTAAGATCATAACTCTGAGTTCCCAAAAATCTGTATCACAGTTACTTCAAGTAGTTTACCAAGTTCTGGGCACCTTGTTTGTTAAGAAGCAATGTGTCAGTCTTCTAAAGTTTGCTTTATTAAGCAGTTCTGAAGGCATGTTTCAACAAAATATGAGTTGAACATGCTGGAAAGTCACATTTTTTCCATCCAGGATATCTGGAGCCCCCTATAGATAGAGCCTTAGGGCTCCCAGGTTAATGCTTCAATGGTCAAGGAAGAACAGATTATCATATTACTCACCCAGCCCATTGCTCCATGATCTGGAGGAAAGTACACCTTTGCTGCCTTCACCCCCACAACCCCCACATTTTCCTTCCCAAAGAGCTCCTACACATGGAAGCCAGAGCCAGAGCATATGAGCACCTATTTTGGGTAAATGTCATGGTTTTTTACATCACTGAGTAAGCATGAAATTTTCTCTCTAAATATTTGAATCACTTCATTTATAGTCAAGGGCACTTTCTCAAAATGAACATTTTGAAACCAACCCATTTGATTATACATCTGGGTTTGAACCCAGGAGAGGCAGAAACACTATAGTTCATCAAACTTATTTGTATCACTATTCTTACTCAGTGGTCTCACTTTGAGGAAACCACAAAGATTTCATTTTGGGAAGTCACAGTTTCATGGGTGGGGCTAAATGGGAGGGGTTGGATTTTTTTGTGATTTATAGTGACATAAAACAATATAAAATTGTGAAACAATATTTCTAGTGAAATTCTTTTCCCTTAACACATTTACTTTTTTTCACAGACTTTGAATTATGATAATTTGGAAAATGTAACTATAGTATGACATCATGCAAAGATTAAGATCACTAAATTTAGGGATTAGGATAAACAGACCTAATCCTGTCTATGGTTTCATTTACCATTGCTTTGGGTAAATCACATGCCATGTGAATGTCAATCCCTTTGCTATAAAATAAAGAATTGACTTAGATCAGAACTCTCATCAGCACTCATTACATATTTCACATTTTCACATGTGAAATTTTCTGTAAAAATAAAATTATAGAATAAATTCTTTGAATTTACTTTAGCTTCTTAAGGGCTGGACAATTGTTCAAGTTAACAACTCCAGCTTGCCTTTAATATAATATTTTCCAATTTTTTTTCTATTGACACATCTTAGTATCTTTTGGAAACAGCAAATCTTTTGGAAATTCTGGATTCAATAATCTCTAAGACCCTTTCCAACAAGCCTTCAATTATGCCAGTTACCCTGTTTTTGTTATTTTTTTTAATCCTTGGCCAAGAAGAGAGGGTTTTCTTTTTTGTTAACTTCTGGTAATTTCTCAGATAAAAAATAACAAGAAATGAAGTCATTTAGTCACCTAAGGATTCATTAGAATGAATCATTGGTCTCTCAGCCTTCTTTAAGGTACTTTCCAGTATTAAAGTTTATGATTCTTAAGATCATAATTTGAGACGATAGATACTTCTTCCTATAAAAAAATTATTTGTATTTTCCACTTTGTAGAAAGTTTTATGGTACTCATACAACTATTAGCCTGCACAAGTGTTTATTTCCTCCCCCAATTATCATCTTAACACAAAGGAAGGTTTACCAATAGGCTGCAGAGACATTTCAAAGCTTTATGACTAGTATTTTTAGTAATAAACTATAGAAATGATCCCTGAAAGTATAGTCTTTATGACTAGTATTTTTAATGTTTTTTAAAAAATTATATTTCACATCACATGGTATCTTTTAACCTAATGAAAATTTAAGCTACATACAGCTTAGATAGGCATCAAAATTTTGTTATGCTTTGCAATGCTCATCAGGGTTCATATGTTTTGGATTTTGTTTATTGTTCTAACACTTTTTGCCTAAACAATCTACATCTTTTGTTCAGACAGATGAAAAAGAAGGAGTACATGCCTGAATCTTCAAGGAAAATTTTGATTCATTTACAAAAGTAGTCTTTCCTTGAAAAATATTGCAATCTTATTACATGCAGTTTACATTTTGCATCAAAGTAGTTTGGTATTATTGTGTTTGGGTTTAAAAAATGTTTGCAACATTTAGAGTATGAGAAAAAAAATCATGTGTTTTATTCACCATAAAAATTTTTGAAAAATTTTCCAGGTATTCCTTCAGATCAATCACTCTCTAGCTATACATTGAGGATGGTAAAATACCCTTTGTCCCCACAAGGTGGCATGGCCTTCTTGTGCAATTCAATTTCACTTGGTTTATTTCTGCTTAATCTGCTGCTATATTTTAGATTCTATTCTTTTATTAAAGTTTAAAACTTCATTTGTTGGTTTATTTTCCTCATTTGCAGCCAAACTACAGGTCTTAGATGTCTAGAGTGAAACACATTTGTCACAAACCAATAGTCAAGTATAAAGTCTTCATCTTTGCCTATTATTTTCATGCACTTGGGAGCTCAATTTAAGTTGACTTTGTACAAATGCCTAATGTCTATCCAAAAGTCTGTTAAATATTAGACACAATAAGTATCTGCTGAGGAATTTCATGACTCGTCTCACTGTAAAGAGAACTCAGAGTTAGTATTATCTGAACAATTATGGGTGTTTTTTATTCTTCCACTCGCTTGTGGAAAAGGTTTGCTTCCACAGGGAGCAGGAAACACTGTTTATTTTATGGTATTACAAAAATATGTTTTGGATTAGGGTGAAATTTCATCTTATCTCATGGTTAATTCCATGGATCACCTTTACTTGGTAAACACGGTGAATCCTCTCTACCCCTGGCAACATGCTAAATGGTAAAAATGTGAGAATGAGGAGAAGGCAAATGAGTGGGTCAACTATGGTGTAATATTTGTACATTCAAACATCTGACAAATACTTTCTGCAAACTGATTGTGTGCTGGACTGCTGGGTAGTGAGTAAGACAGTCAAAACTCTTGTAATAGAGTGGGGAGGACAGACAATATGCCTGAAGAGGAGGAGAAGAAAAGGAGAAGAGATAGTGTGCTACATATGATGTATGCTCAGGGGAAAGCATAAACTCAAGAAAGAAAAGGGGGGTTACTTGGGGCACTAGGGAGGACTGAGAGTGGGTATGCAGGTTTCCCACTGTCTGAAAGTAGAGCATTCTTTTATGAAACTTTTCCAAAGTGGAAATGGCACAGCGTGAAAGTCATCACCATTAATTTACATGGAAAAGTGTTTGTGCTTTCCTAGACCCCCAAAATAACGAGCAAATCACACCAAACACCACTGTATACATGAAATCACACTGATGACTAGTAAAAACTGGAATGCTATGATATATGTACACCATGTGCCTTAGTTCCAGGAAAGATGTGATAAGGCTTTGGCTATTCAACCACTGCTGTCTTTAGAGCTACTGAAGTTAAGTCTCTGTGTACTTTTCAGCTTCTGTCTTTAATGCAAAATCCTTTTATTTTCTTCTGTTAGGGAAAGAGATGCTAAGGTAGGCCTTTTGTAAAAGTGAAGTGGTGTGAACTTTCCGAATGTGGGGTGTACCTGAATTATTAATTGGGGTAGTCAGAGAAAGTCTCTGTAAGAAGATGAGCTTTGCCAAAAGACCTGCAGAAGAGATAGAAGTGAGCTGTGTGATGGGGGTAGAGGATGTGCCAAGGGTCCCTGTGGGGATGGGTCAGTGCCCTTAGATGTACCACCAACTCTTGTGTGAATGAGGTGGAACAGAGGGGAGTCAGAATGCCTCAAGGGAAGCAAAAGAGGATGTTGATGTGTTAGTGCAGAGGCAGGGAAATTGAGCCAAGAGCAGGTGAAGAGAGAGGCACTCTTGGTGGAGAGAACAGCAGAAGCAAAGCCATAGAGGCATGAAAGATAGAGATTTTTATGTGGTAAGCAAGAAAAAGAGACAGTAAATGGGACCAACAAGCTAGAGTCTTGTATATACAACTCTATTTTGTATCTACTTGGGAGGAAAAACAAGGATTTTACCAATATAATTTTCAGAAAAAAATAGCTAAGTTATATAATTGAGGCAACTCATGGAAAAAAAAAACACAACTGACACTCTATGTGCAGGATAATCACTGATAATTTGTGTCTGTTTTCTGTCCAAAGGAAACCGTACTCTTTCTCATTGTGATTAGGAAATTTGACTTCAGAAGGCCTGCAAGGACAGGTAGTAACAGTTGTGAGCACCATGTATTTTCTAGACGTCAGTTCTGCTTTTGAGATAAAGCCCCAAAGTAGGTAGTGCCTCCCTTGGAATGCACTAAATTTTAGATATCTGAAATCTCTACAGGGGATAGACTCCATCTCTTTTAGGAGAGGTTTCACCAGAGGGAGAGCTCAAGTGATAATATCTGATGACTTTTCTAGGTTTTATACCTTTAATAGGAGTCAGACAAGGGGATGGAAAAATACTCCTTGATTGTTTGGAGAAAGCAGAATCTGACCCTTTCAAGCGTGCCTACTACAATTCTAAATGAAAGTATATACTGACCACTGAAGTTGTTAACTTTTTTTAAGGGCAAATGGTGACTTTTAATCTCAAGTTACAACTTCAGGTGTGTGAGCTACTATTTATTTTCCTAAAACTCAACTTCTGCTTTCAGATATCATTCCACTGGCAGGCTTAAAAACCTGGGGGTTGGGGGAGGGACCATGCCTTCCCGACATTATAAGCATTTAGAGGTTATAAAGAAGCCCAGGGTCTAATGTGGACTGGGATCTGCCCCATACAGATGGCTAAGGAGACACTATCGCACTTCTGCCATATGGCACCTTGAGGTCTGGATCTCCCCTGCTGGTGCCCTATTGCTTTTAGGGGCAGGAACTTGCTGCTGCTTTTCTGGCTTGCAGGGGCTGTGGGGAACCCAGAGGCTTCAATGCCTACTTCCTGTCTGGGTTCAGGTTCTCTCTCCAGGTTCTGATCAAGGTATCAGCCGCTATTCTTTTTTTTTTTTAATTCATTTTATTGATTTGTCACAATTGTGCATTAATTGATCCCTCCTCCTCCCTCCATATCCCCCTCTGTATCCCCCTTCCTCCTCCCTTCATATCCCTCCTCTGTATCCCCCCTTCAGTCACTCCTCCCATTTTTCTGCAAATTGTTGTTGGGTTAAGTTGATGTTTAGTTGTTGGTTGTTTGGCCTGTTGTTCTCTTCTGATATATGGTAAGTGTGTGTGTGGTTTTTTATTTGTTTGTTTGTTTGTTTATTTATTTATTTATTTATTTACCCCGGGGCTGTCCCACTTCACTAACATTTGTTAACTATCCTGATCTTTTGTGCTCTTCACCTCCCCCGCCTTCTTCCCCCTCCTCCTCTCTCGATCCATGGTTCAGTCCCAATGGTTGTTTTCATTTTTTCTTATTTGTTTGTTTGATTTTCCCTATATCCCTCATATAAATGAGACCATCCTGTAATTCTCTTTTTCTTTTTGACTTATCAGCCTCTATTCTCTCAGAGACACTGAACCCTGTCTTTGTCTCTGCTCCCCACAACCTAGGAGAAAATGCTTTGAAATCTAGAAGGGAACCTGTGCTTCGAGCCATACATATTCTCCTAAAAGTTGGGGATCTTTAAATTTGGTAGCGGGAGATCAGAAGGTGTTTCCTATACCTGTGTGTGACCTCTGAGCCAGAGGTCAGAGATTGATTTTCTATTCTGACTGCTCAAGGGTCAGGGAGAAATCCGAAAGGAGGAACAAATGACTCCTTCACAAATATTCACATAACTTCATATGCACAAAGGCGCATTCTTGTGTGTTCATGTGTGCCTCTATACATATGTATGTGCTTGCTGTCAGAAGGTCAAGTGAATGGTGCCTACCAGGCAATTTTAGGCAGCTCATTTCTTAACCAAGGGCACTAGTTTAGGCTATTTTAACAGTGGGCATGAATTCCTTACAGAACGATCCTTCCTTACAGGAGGATGAAAGAAGGCAGCAATGTGGATGTGGGTAATCACTACACGTGTCTACCCAGACACCCAACATCAAGGCACTGCTTCCATTTTAGCCCAAAATCCTGCATTTGAGAACTTACTGTTCTCAAAAACAGTAAACATAGAGATAGTACAAAATTATTGACTTATTAGATATTTCCAAGAAAAAATAGGAAACCTCACGATCGCTGTACATCTCCCTTTTGCCCAAACCACTGGTCTATTCTGCCTATTTCCTCCTTAATACATGCAGAAGTTCATGAAGGCTTAATTATATCTACACCTCTGAGAATGTTGTAGAACAATTGGAGCCAACATAAGTTTCTTGCCCACCTTGATGGCATAGAGGAGAGAGGGTGGGTATGGAGACTGACTTGGAGCTGGCTTCCTAGTTTAGGTCCTTGGGGATAGGCGCAGGGGAAGCGAGGTCCAGAACATCTGAGCTGATGTCCACACAGAAGGCCAGAGGGAGCTGGAGAGCAGTAGGCAGCCTAGCACCTCAGTGCTGCCAGCAACGCCCCCCATTTCCAGCCCCTGCACTGTATATTTTTCACCTGCCCCCGACAGGTAAACATGTACATGTATGCAAGCTGAGTTCTGTGACCCTGTCAAACTGACGGATGTTTTCAAACACTATTAACCTCCATGTTTATGACTTGATACATTTCTGTTCTAGTTTTATTTTTCTTCTGATGTTACTTGATTTTTTCTCCCTTATGCCATTTATCTGAGATGTCAGATTAATCTCTTTTGCATAATAGCAACTATCATTGAGTACTTACTGCTTGCCTAGAATTGTGCTGGACACCTTATACTCATGATCCCATTTAGTTCCCCACAACAAATCCATGAACCTAGAACTATTTTTTCATTATGTTGCTTACAGAGGAGGAAATTAAAGATGACTGCTGTGAAGTGGCTTGCCCTCGGCTGTAGGGTAAGAGAAGTGTGAACCCAGGCATCTGATGCTAGAACATGCACTTTTAAACTCAACAGTACATGGATGGGCACAGAAGGATCTAGGTGTGTATTCAGATTTCCAAGTGAAGAGCTGTTCATAAAAAGTATCTTCTCCTGACATGCACGCTAGTATTTCAACCCATTGTCTTTGGACCTTTGTTCAAATAAATATTTATTTAATTAATTATTTAAAGTGAGAAAAGAAATCACACCATGTAATAAATGTCAGAAAGCTAGCCATTGCTGCAAATACCCATTTGTTCAAGTCCAAATGTTAAACAGCTCTGCTCAGTAGCAGGCTTAACACAGTCTCATTCCATGCAGCTACCTCCAAATCCATAAAAATAACATTTATCTGAATGAACTATCATAATAGTTTGTTTTCCTAAATTTTCCTTGCATAATTTTGCATAATGGTTGCTTTTTAATATAATAAGCAAAAATTAAGCCAGTTATTTATTAAGGATGGTCAATCAAAATTCTTTTAAATACTTGAGATACTTATAAGTTTTGCTTGTTGCCCTACAGGTGTGTACCATGCAAACACAGGAATTCAGTTAAATTCTATTTCATAAAATTCAAGTCCAAAAAGAAAAGAGCAATTCTTAAGTATATCCTATTACGATAACTTCTATTTTGTTAAAGTGCCAAGCAGTACTCCACTTCCTCCTCATAAATTTGCATGGGGTAGATTAATTATTCACTAGTTAAGTTTTGAACCCACACATTTTCAGGGTTGGGTGTCCTGGGACGTGTACCTGTCATGATAGCACCTCGGACACCATACTTCCACAGCACACCTCCGAAAATAGAATGGAGGAGCCTGGAACCCAACTTCAGCATGAGATGGCTGGCAGGACCTCAACCAGAGATGACTGTAGCTTCAGACCACATCAATATAGCCCCCTAAACTAAAATCCATGCCCCTCACCTTAACCATAGCTGAGAAACACCACAGCCACACCATTCTCATTTGAACAGAAGAAAATGGGTCAGAAAATTAAAGCATTAAGAGACAAGCTTCTTAATCAAAACATCTTTGATTAATAATATATTTTTTCACATTCACATTTTACAAAAACTCATGACCTTGTGAAAACACTTCTAGAGTTTGTCATAGAACCTTGGATGACTTCTATGTAAGTGAAGATTCTGGAATTAAACTTTATGCATCTTGTTGAGCAAAGGAGCCCATTGCAATCTGTGTGTGTGTGTGTGTTTCTGTGAGAGACAGAGACAGAGAAAGCAATAAGGACATGAATGTACTTCCCTTTGGACCTGTATTTAATCATTATTTGTTTCAATCTCTTATAAAACAAAACCCTGGTCTGCCAGAATATCTTCAGGCTTAATCTATATTAGCTCTCGAGGTGTTTTTTGTTACCTTGAGGTTGTGAACATAAAAGATTTCATGAGAATTATGTGAAGACTCATAAGACCATCAAGATTTATTTCTCTGACCCAAGGTTTTAAAGAAAGCTTAGGTAGAATTGGAACTTAACAAGTGGACAGATACAATGACAATCCAATTTAATTATGGTATAAAAACTCAAAGCACAGTGGATACCAATCTGACTTATTAAAAAGTGAAAAAAATGTTAACCAGTTGGTTCATTTTCCTGTACAAAAACTGGTTTTGAGGGGGGGGGCTGTAGTGAAATTGGGGGGTTATGGTCCTCAGCATGGTGGTGCTGCATTGGAATGGCAGTCATTGTGCCCTAGTGGGTGGAGACTTAGAGAATGGAAACCAAGCCTTCTCATGACAGGATCAGTATTATGGGATTTAAAGAGGAGAGACAGAGAGAAGGCATGGAGCAGATGGGCAGAGCAGAGCACCAGGGAGGCTGGAGGCCTCGAATTTCCTCAGTCACGTGCGGCTGCAGCGTCCTCGCATGGGCCAATGAGGAGCCCAGGGAAGCATAATAGAAAAACGTGTAATTTGTGTAGGCTGACTTGGAAATTTGGTGTTTGAATACTTAGTTTAACTTTGTAGCTGCAAAGCTTGGAAATTGTCTGGAGACCTGAAGAGAACTTGCTGTGCTGTTGTTTTCATTGTAAGAAGTCTGAAGTGGTTGCTACTATTGTATTGAGTGAGTGTTGATGTTTTTGGGCAACTTTAGAGTTGCAACTGAAAGAATGCTGGAACTGTGTCTTTTGGAGAAGAATTAAAGATACCACCCTGGTTTCCTAGTTAGATTTGAATCTCCTGCTTTTGAAGAAGGATCTACGGTGCCATTTCGCCTTCTTCTGGCTTGGATAGCTGTACTTTTGGAAGAAGGAGTGATGGCACCATCTTGGTTCCTTCATCTAACTTGAAGGTTAGATGGCCGCCATTTTGAAGAAACATGGCTGCTGCAGCCATGTGTAGTTTTTGGACTAGAGACTGGTAAGATAATCAAAGGTTGGTAAGGCTGGTAAGATAATCAAAGGGTTCCTTGTACCCCTCAGTGACTTTTGTCTGTTTTGTCTTTTAATAAGTAAATTTGTTTTTACCTCCTCTTAAGGTTTATGTAGTCTTGCTACTGCTTGTAAGGGCTGGGAGGAACCTAAAACTGAAGGTGTGGCTGGACTTAAGGGGCCAGCAACTCCCCTTTGTAAGTTTTGTTAAGCAACCCATTTTGCCTGTTTTCCTGTCTGGTCAGTTTAATTTTTGCATTGGATAAATCCTTGTTTTTTCATTAGTAAATGAACATAATCCTACATACTCATGAATGATAAGTCTAATAACAGAAATCATGTCTATTTAGTTTATTCTTAGGGCCTCAGTTTGCAGAGTACTAGCCACCATGTGGTAGCTAGGATGGAAATATTTGGTAAATGAATGAAATTAAAGGATATCAATTATTCAGCTTCTGCTATGATGTATATACTAATACAAATTCTGACTGCTGCTGTAACAAATTATCACTAAGTGACTTAAAACAACACATATTTATTACCTGACAATTCTGGAAGTGAGGTTGGAAGTGAGTCACCTGCAGACAAAATTAAGGTGTCAGCAGGGCTGCATTTCTTCTGGAGGCTCCAGAACTATCTGTAAAGTTCTTTTTGTCACATGAGGAACAGCATTCACAGGTTCTGGAGATTAAGATGCAGGCATCTCTGGGAACCAATATTGTGTTGAACAAATAGAGTGAGAAATATTTGTTTTTAGGAAAAACTACTGAGATTCAGAGTTTAGATCTTCTGACTTCTAGGCTTGAGTTTAGTCATTGAAACAATACTTCCAGTAAGGGAAAAAAATAAAAATAAAAGCATTTTAGTGTTCAGAAAGATTTGCTGGACACCAAGACTACAAAAAGGTGTGTATTCATACCAAGAAGTGGTACAAATGTTGGGAAAATTGACTCTGTGAAAAGCTCTCTTTCTTTTTTAGTAACTTATTATCTGGATGAGTGGATATACTTTTGATAGTCGATTACAACCAATCACACTCTATGAGAGTTCTTCCCTTATTACTTATGCAATCCTGGGAGACATGGAATATGCTCTCTTAGTCAGGTCTTTTTCCCTTTTCTCCATTGCCCCTCCATTTCTCTAGATGAGTTACATAGAAACTGACTCAAATGACCAAATTAAGAGATTTGTTTAATGATGCTTCTCAGGGAGTCAAGAAGAACTTCATTTAAAGGGGCATATGATGGCAACAAAAATATTTCCAAAATTCATGGGTCGCAGACTATCTCAGTTGGAGCCTGTTAAGCAGTAAAGTTCTTGGCACATTCTAGGTGCTCAGTATTTGTGAACTGATTGCACATGTCCAGGTAGTGTCAGGGGGATCCCTGCAGAGGGGTGCTTCCATGAACCTCCCAGTCAGACTTAGCAGAGCATTGGAGGGCACACACCCCCACACTCATACAACAAGGAGGGAGAAGCCTAGGATATAGAGGACATCTGTGGACAATGGATGTGCAAAACTCTTGAAATCTGGTGTCCACTATCCCACCCCAAAACAGCACAGTATCAGTTTTCAGGCTGACTCAACAAAGTGGCACCACTGAGTCATCTGACCACTTCCTGGGTTTTCCCCTCAAAGCTTCACACCCAGGGTCTGCTTGTGCCCCACCCAGATGGGTAATGACCTCAACAAGGCTCATTAACTAAAGTTTTGACAGACCCTGCTTATGTCAGAGTCCCCATGGACACCAGGAGCCTGTCTCTGGAGGCTGACACTGCAGAGGATTTCAACAACAGCAATTAGTTGGGAATTTTCTCCGACATGTCATCTGTGAGAGCAACCCTCTGCGTGGTGAGAAAGGGTGGTGTGTGCCTTATGGGAAATGCAAAAGTGACTTCAGGGCATGACATACATGATTAACTAAAGGGTAAATGTAATGCTGGGATCTTGCATCAGATTTTTAGAATAGTAACAAAACTGCAGGGAAAGAGAGAACAAAGGTCACAAATGAAGATGGTGGCACAGCTAAAGGGACAAAGAGTCCTTTGGCCGCCCCACTCATGCAGCTCATCTTTACTGGGCGCTTGTTATGAGTGGGCCCAGGAACCAAGGCTACCTCTTCCTCACCCCTAATTTTCGCTCCCGCTAGTTCTCTTTTTGTTCTTCCCAATTTGAATATTTTTTCATACTCAGAGCTGTATAAACTTCTCTTCATCACCAGATCCTTTGATCTAGGAACAATAATAGCCCTTTAAATAGAAGAATGGGAATATTTGTTTCATAATTTCACTTTTTCTAGAGACTTTGAACCTAACCATGTCAGGGAAACTTAAAGTTAAAGGGGTCCCATGGTTTTACCACACCCTGACCTCTTTTTGGTCCTCTTATTTCCTTTACATAGCTTTTTTTCCCTTACCCAATTTGGTCACACTCTTTCGAGGCTAATTATATACTGGCCTTGCAGTCTTCACAAGATTTGCACATGACAAGTTCTGATTTGCTTGTTAGTCAGTGAAGGCAATCTTCAAAATGAAGCTTCATAAATAACCAAAAGGAAGATTTTATACTCAACAGTAAAGCTAATTTATACTTACAAGAATCTTTCCATGATGCATTATACAGTGTGAGGCATAATATTTTAATCTCTTACACTTTAACACACATTTCAGCCACCCAGACTTTGATTGACCTATGGCATCTGGATGCTTCCTAACGTATTTGAGACATACAGCACTACATCATATTATGGGCTCTCTCTCCTTCTCTGTCTTATATGTACGCGCGTGAGTGCACACGTGCGCGTGCACACACACAGACACACACACAGACACACACACACTTAGATGCTTATAGTTACGGTTCTCAAATGTAAGTGATATTTCTCCTCCTTCTATTACCCACTAGTTATTTCATTAGTATAACAAATGCAACTCTTTTTATTTTTGAAAGACTCTAGTAATATGTTTAGATAGCTAGCAACAGAGGACAACAACTGAAAACAGACAAATTTTTCCCAGGGTTCTCTCAGCATTCACCATAAAGTACCACCAATGACCTGGCAATAAATAACCTATCTGGAGAAATTGTGTTTGTCAGAAATATGCCACATAGAGATGTGGGTGCTAGAAATAACTAGGCCACTGATTAGCACTATGATCTTTAAGAGAGTAGTTAATCTTACCAAACCCCTAGGACAAACTACTACCTATCCTATCTACTTTTGAGCTATAGAGGACAGAATGGGGTGTGAAAGACAACTCTTCTAGCCAATTTTATAAGTTCGTGGAGCTGCTTTGGAATAAAAACCATTTCTCCTGCACTTAAGCCTATCAGTTGTGAATTCACTTTAAAAGTTGGATTAAGAGAAACAACCATGCCTATTAAAACAAACTATGGGAACCGCAGGATCATACCCAGCACGATGAAATTCTTTTGTTTACATTCTAAGATTCAGATTTGGGTCTCTGTGGAAGCACTTGAAACTCGTTACCTTTCCACCTAATCAGACTTGGATACATGGCAAAATAGAGACCATCTAAGGACTCTGCAAGTAAAACTGCCCTTCAGACATCCAGGTGGACAGAGACTTAACTTCTTGTCTGAATTCCTGCATACACAGCAGTGAAGAGATGAAAAGGACACGCCAGTTTTAAAATCTGGTATTTGCTGACACTGGCAGTGTGTTGGCACTGTGTTTTGACTGCACTGACAGGAGAATATTTACAGGGAAGAATTTCACCTAGATTCTTTTGTTCAGCTCATTACAATTGACTTGTGGCTGGTATAAACTCAGGGTTATTATAATAATTAGTGCAGGCGTTAATGTAACAAAATAGTGCTTTTCCATGAAAGTCATACCAGACGCAAGCCTGCTTTTCCCCAATGCACAGGAACTTCTTCCCAATACCCCGATCCCAAGGGGTGGGGTGGAATCTTGATGCTCTGTCGTCAACTGAGACTCCTTTCCTTTTATTCCTTTTTGGTTTCCCTCTTGAATCTTTCCAGGTCATAATTACACCCACTTTGTGTCATTCAATGCCAGTGAAGTGATAAACACTTTCCCTTCAGTCAAAGGCGGATGTGAAGAGTGCAGGTGTTAGGAGCCCGCGCAGAGCGCCGTGTCTTGACGGTGGCATTCATTACGGTTTATGGGAAGATAGCAGCT
This sequence comes from Uropsilus gracilis, assembly GCA_004024945.1. Taxonomy (NCBI): domain Eukaryota; kingdom Metazoa; phylum Chordata; class Mammalia; order Eulipotyphla; family Talpidae; genus Uropsilus; species Uropsilus gracilis. The sequence goes on from PVHY01006063.1 coordinate 58,169, forward strand.
CTTGAGGAACTCAAATGACAGAAATGCATTTGCAGTTTTCTGCCAAGCCCTACAGATGTGGAGGGAATGTTTAAATTCATCTAACAGAGCCATGAGAACACCTGATCCACCTCTGTGGCTCTTGTCCCTGCTTTGTGAGAGCCACAGGCTTACACACCTGCCAGGAAGTGTGAACACCCCTCCAGATCCGTGTAAAGTGCATCTGTGTGTGACTTACCAGAGCTTTTACAAAACAGGCAATTACTGCTCCCAGTAAGTTCCCTTCAGCTGTATCCTAGCCCAGGGAAGTAAGTGTAAACATTTCTCAGTGGGCAGGAATTTCACATGTCACTAGGACCCTGGGCTTCGGATCTCTTATATTGTCTGTGAGGGTATTCCAGTCGTGCTCCAGCTAAGAAGTTTGGGGTTCAAAGGATGTGTGTGTCCTCTGGAAAAGTCTCAGACTTGTGTTAAAGATTCACATTTGCAATAATGTTAGCCTGGGTGATGTGAAGTAAGACATACCAAATCATTGAGTTGTGATAAACAGAATGTAGCAGTATGCTTTGATATTCTTTGTTAAAAATATCAATTTTCTTCTTATATATAAAAATAATGAATAAGGAGATGGGAGGCATTGCTGCAATGATATGATGAGTTGCAAACTTATCAACCCTTGGCTTTTGAAATGGAAGAAAATGATGTTGAGTAGCTACAGCAGCAGCTAATGTAATGTAAAGCTCTATCTCCAGTACCTTGAGGTCTGAGACCCTATAGCACCAAGGCCATTAACCAAGACCATCTCCTTTCAGGCTGGCCTGAGTTGAGGGAGTCTGAACATTTCATAGCATTGGTGACTTTGGAGATGCAAATCAAATTCTTCACACTCAGCCATATCAGAAAGATATTCATCTCTACAAAAGTTGAGCAAGTATCTATTTTGGCCCTTGGTTAATGAATTTCCCACTGGTTTCACTTAGCACCAGGCTTTTTGGAGCCATGGGCTTGTTCTTAAGTTACATTAACCCGTCTTTTCTCCTTCACCCTCAGAAGTGCCTGGAGGAACTCCCCCTCTGCTGCTAGAGCAGCTTGTGGAGGTCCTGGACTCCTGTTTGGCACCCCAGCCTCTCCTCTACTTCCAGAAGGCAGAACTTGTTACATCCTCTCCCAGGTAAGTCAGTTCTCACAAATCACACTACTAGATATGGAAGCACCAACTAGACATACACATGCTTACAGCTATTTAAAAAATGCAAAGAAAATCCTGTTCAGAAGATTCCTTACTGATAGATGGTATTCTTTCCCCTCTCTTTCCTTTCTCTTTTCTCCTTTTCTCTCTCCCCCTTTCCCCCTCTCTCTTTTCTTACTCCACTCCCTCTGTCCTCCCTTTTCTATTATTGTCATTTTAAAATGTGTATTAAGTTACTTCCCAGTCCTGGGCTATCAGAAGCCAGATAAGATAGTAGTTTCAATGAGGTAATTTGCATAGAGTTTAGTAGAAGGGAAATTTTCCAAAGGGTTAAGCTTGGATAAGGACTCTAAATGATATCCTGCAAAACTCTGGGTCTTCATAACCATGGGAGCCATTATCACCCATCAGTCTGAAGGGACAATAAGCAGAAGTGGTTACTGTAAACAACTCCCAAAGCTGATGGAACACACCTTAGAGAGGAACTTCTGCCTTTGAGTGAGGAGCCAGCCAGTTCACAGCCTCTGGTTGTTCAGACCTTGTACTCTCATCTAACTATGCCTGAGAATCACACCTACCGGTAGACAGAATCACTTTCATCCCAACTTTTACAGATAACTCCACTGAACATAGAGGCAGAGCTCTCACCAGTAGACCAGTCTGCCTCCTTCCTGAGTGCCAGGCCCTGCTGGTTCTGCATTGTCTCTAGAGGACTCAGCTTCACCACCTTGGTTCAAAAGTTTGATGCTGTTGAAATAGGGTAGGAAAACAAGCAAAGCAAAGTACTGAACAAAACTTACAAAGAGGGGCAGCTGGCCATTTAAAGTCAGCCACTTACCAGGTTCTTCCCAGCCTGTGCAAGCAATAGCAAGACTACATAAACCTTAAGAGGAGGCAAAAACAAAATTTGCTTATTAAAGGACAAGAGAAACAAAAGTCACTGAACATAAAATGGACCCCCTTTGATTATCTTAACAAGTTCAGTCTTTAGTCCCCAAACTGCACATGGTTGCAGCAGTCATGTGTGTCCACAAAAATGGCAACTGCCCCACTTTCAAGCCACATGAAGAAGACAAGATAGCACCATCACTCCTTCTTCCAAAGGCATAGCTATCCATTTCAAGTCAAATGAAATCAAGATTGCATAGTCGCTTCTTCCTTAAAAGTGGGAGATTTCAAATCCAACAAGAAAATTCAATGGAGAAATTAAATTCTCCTCCAAAAAGGCACAACTCCAGCACTCTTTCAGCTTCAACTCTAACATGGCCTGAAACCAGCAAGACTCACTTGATACAACAGCAGCAACCATTTCAGACTTCTCATGCTGAAAACAGCAACACAGTAAGTTCTCTTCAGTTCTCTAATTTTCAAGCTTTGCAGCTACAAAGTTAAACCACATTCTCAAGTACCAAATTTCCACGTCAGCTTACACAAATAACAAGTATCTCTGGCTCAGGCTAGGGAAAGGAAACCCACAGGGTAGCTTCCTTCCCTGCCTGCTGCCGTGTACATGGCAGCTGGCAGCTGTGTGACCTTCCAACCTCCCTTGCTCCTCTGCTCTGCTCTTCTGATCCATGCCTTCTCTCCCTCTCCAGACCTGTTTTTCTCAATCTCCTCCCTAATCTCTTCAACCTCTTTTCCTCTAACTAGAAGACTTAACTCCCTTTCTCCAAGTCTCTGCCCACCAGGGCACAATGACTGCTATTTTAATATAGTACAATGAGTGCTGGGGGTCATGGCCCCCCAATTTCACCATAGTCCCCCTATCACTGTTATCACATAGTGTTCCTTTTCCAGTGTACTGGTTGTCACTCTGGAGACACATTTCTTTCTTTTTTTGTTTTCCCCAAATTAAAATAAAAGAACTTTGAACATAAGAGCCAGGACTATCAGAACAATTAGAAAAACCTTAAAGATTATATTTAAGTAGATGATAGGGAGGTTCTCTGCTGGGACAGACCCACATTCTCTTATATGCTTATGGAAGAGCCAGGGCTTCAGAGGGCAGGGATGAAGTGCAGAGCTGTGGTCAAATTACAAGTAGGCCCTGGACACCTGACTGGATTTGTAGGTTAGTTCTCCCATAGGACAGAGAGATGGCATTGTGGTGACAGCCACAATCTTCACACCTTTTGGTGGATGACAATAAATAGCCAGGCAACTACCACATGTGTTGGCATACTCACAAGTTCCCTGAGAAGGGAGGTTGATTTCTCTGATAAAGAAACAGAGTGCTCACAGAAGATTCACTTAAACATCTCCTTCCAGGTGGGGACCTCATTGCCTTGAATTTATTGTATTAGCAGAATGATGGCTTTAGAGAACACTGGGTTGCTGCAATATTCACAAACTTATTGGGCCAGACAGCCTGAACCTCCCAGTGTGTGTGTTCACACCAAGGCTGCACACAGTAAGATCCAGTCTTGGAGGCAGTTTTCTTAGTAGGTGGAGGCATATGGGAAGGATTTTAGGGTAGGTATTTAATACTCACCACTTCTAGTTACATTGGTATTGGGACCTTCATATATGTTGAATTTTGCTAAGTGATTATAAAATGCATGTTAGCTATTTCTGTGATTAATATGGCACAATGGACGCCTGAATAAACTTCGCTCTTCTTTATACATGTCTCCCATGGCACCTGTCGCTTCAAGGCATTCATTAGAAAAATCTCTGCCTTTTTCACACCTCCCATATGTTTTTGCTTGAATGAGGAATGGGATTCACATGACTGGCAATCACTACAGTATTTTCAAAGATAGTTGAGGAAAGAGTTGGGTAAAGTCACAGTAAACCCCCCTCCCCCAACACACACATTCTGTCTGCTTGTAGCTATTGAGGTCAGCCTATCCGCAAGCCTATCAAGAGCATGTTTAAAACAAACTTTGACAGAGAGGAGCACTGGATTTGATGAAATCAAAGGTAGATTTTCTCTTTCGTATGGGCCTCCATTCTCCCCCCACCCCTCTCTATAAGTAAGATCTTTATGTTGAAGTCATATTTGGAGAACTGATTAACAATTAATTCATGTTGATTCATGTTTGCTTTCAAAGTGATTGGAGATTAAGAACTGACTGGGAAATTAAAAGCTTGGCAGCATTTGTCTTCAACCACCTGGCTCCATTAAGATGTCACCATGGACCTTACTACAACATCTCTTTGCCTTAGAAATAATCTCCTGGCTCAGTACTTCAGGCTCTTGTATCTGTCTTGTCATGGCTATATTTTTCCTTTCCCCTCTTTCTTCAGCCTGAAGTTTTATCTTACTCAGAAAGTTATTTATTTCCAGACTTAAGCCTTTAAGTTTCCACATTTTCTATGGAGTTACTTGGTAAAAGACTCTAATTGTAAAAATAAGAGTCAATATATTTTGCTTTATTGTTGAGAATTTTTGAACACTAACTATATTATACAGTGAACAATTTATTAAACAATGAACATCCATCATCCAATTTAATCCTTATAACTCCTATACTGAAACAAAATTCAACCATCACATTCATTCCATCAATTAGTCATTCAAACAGTACACCTTGAGTGTCTACTCTGTGAGGTAGTATTATAGCCCTGGGAATATAGTGTTTAATCAGACACTCATCTGATTGAGTTTACAGTCTAGATAAGTAAACAGCTAATAATCAAGTGGATAAATAAAGATATTTCAGATCATAAGTGGCACAAGGAAAATAAAATAGAATAGCAAAATAAAGATGGACATTAAATAGACAGATGAGGGAAGACTACTTTGAGGCAGTCTAAGTAATAGAAACGCTAGACACACATATATCTGGGAGGACATTCTAAAAAAGGATAGTCTATAAAATGGACAGTTTGCAGGACTCTGGAAATGTAAATAGACTAAAAGAAATGTGGATAAGTTTAGTTGTGGCTGGACCATATAATTAAAGGGGAAAGTAGATTAGGGGATGAGATCACAGCTTGTGCCAGCACCTGCATAAGCACAGAGGCAGTAGGAAGGGCTTTAGCTTACATTTTGAGGGCAAGAACAAGAGAGAAACAACATCTCATTTATAATTTTTAAAAAATCACTATGTAGAATGAGATGTAGCGAGACAAGTTACAGAACTATTAAACAGTCCAGAAGAAAGAGGATATATCTTAGATACAGATGTAAAAATGACTGATCTTAGATCTTAGATCTTAGATGTAGATGTAGAAATGACTCAGTATTCAGGACATTTACAAAGGTAGTTTTGGAGTTAGAGCTATTAGGTAGTAGGTGAAGTGTGTGAGGGTAATGAAAAGAGAAATGAAGGTTGACTCATAGTGTAAGCAGTTAGGTTTGTGTGGTGATTAAGAAGAGAATGAGGTTTTTTTTTTAATTTTTAACGAGAATGAGGTTTTTTAATGAATATTGAGTTGAAGGAAATTCAGTTTTGTTTGACATACCTTTTAGGTCTGGATTTCAGTTACATGTCAATTGTCTGAGGGATGAAATAATTCCCACATGGTTATGTGAGTCTAACACCCTGTGATTTTTATGATTTATAAGAAAAACAGTGGTTACTCAGATGACCAAAATATATTTCTTATAAATATCTGGTCTTCAAACCACTATTTCTGAATGTAGCTTCCCAGCAATTGATTCCCTATGTGTTGAGAGTGATAATTTTGTCTTTTGTTCTGTGAATGAGGTGACTCTAGTTGCACATTAGGATGGGTGCTGGTTGCCTGGAGAACCAAACCTGGGATTAAAGATTAAAATTTCCAGTCCCACCCTTGATCTCTGGAAGAGTAAAAATTACGCTCATCTGCCAACAGTAAATAATTTCATCATTCCTGTCTATGTAGTGGAACTTTATAAACAAAAAAAGGGGAATTTCAGAAAGCTTCTTGGTTGTGAGCATGTGGAGATGATTTGGAGAGAGTAGTATGGGTGGAGAGGGAGACTGTGCCCCTTCCCATACCCCTGCCTTATGCATATCTCTCAGTGGTGGTTGGTTCATGCCTCTTTAGTATCTTTTGTAACAAATCAGTGATCTAGTTAGCAAAAAGATTTCTCAAGTTCCATGTGCTATTTAGCAAACTAATTTTTTTAACCTTTCATAAAACATTATATTATATATTCTCTCATTTGTTACAGGAATCCGATAAGTTAGAAATTGTTCTCATATATCAAGAAGACATTCATCTATGTGACAAGTCATGATGAAGGCAGGACAAATTACAAGTTAGTTACAACTCAGTTATCTATGAGGTGAAATAATTGTTTTGTGTTTTCAATTAAAATAACTAGTTTGGCCTCTGTTTTCCTAGGGATGCTTAACAACTCTGATTTATACCATTTATTCATGTATTTACCCATCCCACTATTCCTCCTTCCATTCTTTCATCCATTCATCAAAATACCCTGTACACCTGGCTTTAGGCCAGTTACAGGGACCTAATCATCAAATCATGATGCTTATGACTAAAAATCTTATGTTTGCTGGGATGAAAAAACCACAAAAGCACACAGGACACATTTACTATAGTAAAAATATGTGAGTGTGTTATGTCTCATAATGAATTACAGTTCTTGTTTCCTCAATCATCTGAGAGAGGAAACAATTAGAAAAGCAAGTCAAGAATTTATCAGACACATACTTTTAGTGGAATGAAACACTCCACAACTGCCTACACAAAGCCTCAACACCTTCTGTCTCCCTTCTGGGTCCAGTGTTGCTGGCAGTTGTTGGCTGCATTCAGAAAACATCCTTTGGCCATTGAGTAGTAGTACAAGACATTCTTCTACAACATTATCAATTCAGTTTCTCTTGCTTTTATCATCAATGGACCAAGAGCTTTGCCATATTATGATACTTTGTTGCATGCATTTTTATACAGGTGCATCCCTTCCTGATAAGTTAGATTTTTTTAAAGTCTATCTCCACTGCCACCTTGCAGTTGGCAATCGTATTCTTCTTCCCATCAATTCACAGTGATTTCTGTTTTCCTTGGCTGCCACTGTAAATGTGCAGAAAGGAAAGAATTTGCAGTTCCTGGGGACTATCTATGCAGTTTTGGGTGTAACCAGAGAGCTAGAAAGGACTGCTACAGGCACCACTCAAAGGAAACTTGGCAACAGAAATCCACTTCCCATCCCTTACCACAGCTGTGAATGCCATTGTCAAGCAATTTATATTGAACTTTAAAAAAGTGTTTAGAGACAGAAAACTGTAATGGAAGTTGATATCATCAGTGCTGTTTCTACATTTCTCATTTGTTCTTTGATATTTGTGATATAAGTTCATTAAAAAAAACACCTTAAGAACCAGTTTTACTCCAAATGCCAAAAGAACAGCACTCTGAGTTATTTTCTGAGTATAAAGAAGTAGAATATTACACAAAAGGAACTCATCAATACTACTTCTTTCTCTTCCCCAAATATTTTATCCACATATTTAAAGTCTGAACTCAAATATTCCAGAAAAAAAAGGAAGAAAGATGAAGAGTGAAAGTGCAAATGTCTCCTAGGGTACCTGACCCTTAGCATATAGACTTTTTTCTTATACTAATAGTATTTTATAGTATTTAAAAAGTGATATTTCTAGAAACAAATTCATTCATGACACGATACCTGTGGCTTATGCAGTTTTGGGGGCAGAGAACATTTGGGGAAGTTTGGAACCCAAAGCAATCATTTCTGGTTGTGAATGCCCATGTAGCCAGGGAGATGGGTAGATGATAATATTACCACCTTCTCTTGCTCACCCTGGAAAGAATTGCTGAGTTTAACACTTTTGATCACTCTCCTCTGCTGCTTTAGTTTCAACAAAACCCATTTCTTCTCAGCTCCTTTTGCCTTGTCATCATTTGTTCTAATCTCAGTCATTATTTCTTCAATCATAGACTCTTCTTCAATGTTGACAAATTTCCACTTTTGTTTTTTTCTCTCCATTGCATGTTTCTGTAGGCAATCTTGTCCTCTGCCATTGCTTCAGTTACAAGGGAGATGGAGAAAGTGAGCAGCAGTGTCAAATAAAGTTGAGAGATTTAGTGAAGATAGGAAATGCCCAAAAAGTCTGACAGAAGAGGACAAATTTCAGTAAAGGGGCAGATCAGACAATCCAGAGGTTAAGAAGAATGGGGTGAAAGCAAACATAGGCTATTTTAGAGACCTTTTAATGAGTGAACTAGGGAAGTTAATTAAAAGAGGAGGGTTTTTGTTTCATTTTTAACATGGGAAGTACTTGAGCTTATCTATAAACTTACTTATACTTATGGGGGGGGCTAAAGATTAGAGGGTGAGAGAAATGATGAAGTCCTAAGGAGTTATGGAGTTGGTTCAAAAGGAAAGTTTTATAAATGGGGCTTGACCAATAGGAGCACTTTATTCTCTGAGAGTGGAAGAAAAAAAATAAAGATGTGTGAATACAGATATATTCATTTGTGTATGGTGGGATGCTTGAGACAATTTATGTGGGACTGTTTCCATTTTGTATATAATAGATAAGTGATTCTGATAATGAGAAGCTTTTCTGATAAGCTGAGAATAAAATTCTTGAATCATGAGAAATCTTACAAATATCAAACCCCACATTTAATTTTTTTTTAAATTTTAAACTATACAGTTTATTTTAGGCTTGGAATGTATAAAAAAGAAAATTAGGATACAACAAGCTATCAGTATGCAAATAAGGATACAACAAGATATCAATATGACAAATATTACAAGTTTTAAAACTTTAAGACAATTTGAAATTTGGATACAATAATAGAAGTAACATGGAGATGTTCTCCAATATCCTAGTCAGGAGATCTATTTTTTAATAATTAAAAAAATTTTTTGTGGGAAGAAAGTAAGTTACATAGATAGGTATACATATTAAAATACCATAATTATAACCATGCAAAATAATATATTATTTACTGATGTGTGATTTAAAAGCTTCAAATACCACTGGAATGGCAAACATCAAATCCAGTGCACTAATTATTATTTCTGGGAATGTATGATGGGGAATAGAAGAGATATCCACAGAGAATGTGAACTATCTCTGTTGGTTGTTTTTTTTTTAATTTAAATTAAAAAATTTTGCATATATGTGCGTTTATATTTATATTACATTATTGCATTATTGTGTACCCCGGGGCTTTCCCCCTTTGCTAACACCTGTTAACCATCCTGATCTTTTGTCTCTTCACCTCTCCTCCTCCTCTCTTGCTCCATTGTTCAGTCCCATTGGTTGTTTTCATTTTTTCTTATTTGTTTGTTTTTTCCTATATCCATCATGTAAGTAAGACCATCCTGTATTTCTCTTTTTCTTTTTGGCTTATTTCTGTTAATATGAGTCTTTCTAGTTCCATCCAGGTTGCTGGAAATGACGTTTGTCCTCCTTGATTGATGCGTAGTATTCCATTGTGCATTATGCACCACAATTTTTTTAGCCAATCATCTGTTTTGGGGCATTTAGTTTGTTTCCAAATCTTGGCAATTGTAAACAGAGCTGCAATAAACATGCATGTACAGGTGTCCTTTTGAATTAGTGTTTTCATGTCCTCTGGATAGATTCCCAGTAGTGGGATTGCTGGGTCAAATGACCCCCATATTTAAAATGGTAATGGAAAAGACCATATCTGAGAATATGTAAATGAAATGCATACTAACACTGTGGAACTAGTTGAAACTGAGAAGAATAAAGTGGTAATGGTATTTTCTCCCTCCAGTTGTAGTTATTTAACTATGTGTTGGGGGGAAAAATCTAGATTATTGATCCAGCATTTTCCTAAGAATTGGTGCAAGACATTAAAAGAGCTAGAAATCCAAACAATCATCACATATCTAAGGTAAGACTGGAAGGCTTGACAACCATTTATATGTAATGAAACACACTCATGTAAGCAAATAATTTATAGCTGGATGAGTTTTGCTAAATATTTATTTTCAGATTACCTTCACCACAAAGTACAGAATAATTTTAGCCATAATAAGACTGGTCTTTGCTACATTTACTCACATAGTTATTACTAGAACACTTTTCACTTCTTTGTGTAGTTAAGTTCCATGTGTTGCTATTTCCCTTCCATTTAAAGAACTACCTCTCACATTTTGTGCAGGTCTACTGGTGATGATGACACATTCTCTCAGACTTTGCTTTTCTCAAGAAAGGTTTTTACTTTGCTTTCATTTTCTGAAAAACATTTCTACTAGAAGTAGAATACCAGGAGGGAAGTCTTTTTGTGGTTACACTTCTTTCAACACTTTCAAGATGCTTCTTTGTCTTCTGACTTGAAGAATTCTGCCAAGAAACCCATAGTTAATCTTGTCTCCATTCTTTTGTTTAGTCTCTTTATGTCAGAAGATGCAAGTAGAGTCTCTTATACTTTAGCTGCTTTAATATTTTCTCTTTATTTCTAGAGCTTAACAACTTGATTATGATGTGCTTTGGTGTATTTTCTCATATACCTGTAATGCCTGGAGATCTTTACACTTTTCAAATCTATGATTTTTATAGTTCTCACCAAATGGACCATCTTTCAATCATTCTTTATTCAAATATTTTTTCCTCCCTTTTTACCTCAAGCTTCTTTCTCTGAGACTACAATTGTACATGTTAAGTCACTAATATCATCACATATCTAAGGTGTAAGACTGGAAGACCCAAAAAGAAATTACATGTAATGAAATACAAATAATTTGTAATTAGATGAGTACTGCTGTATGTTTATTTTTGGGCTCTATTCATTTTTCCCCTTTGGTCTTTTTTTTTTTTTTCACCCTGATAAGTCTTCTGGCTCACTGACCTATTCTATAAAGTTTAATCTGCTGTTCATCTCTAGATATTAACTTTCATTCCTTTGACAGTATTTCTGTATCAAATGTATGCTTTCCTTTACATACAGCAACATATTTATAATGCCTTTTTAAATTCTTTGTTCTGCTAATTTCATCATGTTGCCAGTTTTGTAAATATTTCTATCAGCCAATTTTTCTTCTGGCCATGGGTAACATTTTTTCTGTTTTTTCTTCTGGTTAGTCTTTTGGTGGATACTACATCTTTTGAAATTTGTTTTGTTGACTGTCTAGATTGATTATTCCTTTAAAGAATATTGTATTTTGCTCAGTCAGGCAGTTAAGTTTCTTATTAATCACTTTAAATCCTTTCAAGATTTAATCTTTCCTGAGATGGTGCAAGAATTGCCTAACTCTAGGATTAGAATACTTCTACTCCTAATGCACGAGATTTCCCAAGTCTCTCTAAGTTCTGGGCTTCACTCCCTTTTAAGCTCTAAGAATTGTCTAGTTTTATAAACTATGAATGTTTATATACATTCATACATATTCAAGGAGATTATTCTCCTCCTAAAGATTTCTGTAACCACTTCTCCATACTGTTTTACTCTCTGATTCTCCAATTCAATGTACCAGTTGTCTTTGTTTCCTGGAACTCTAATGTCTCTCAGCTTAGCATGATCACTACAGTCTGTTTAGATTTGTCCTTCCTAAATTATTATCCAGAAAGTGTTTCTAGGCAGAAATTCAAGGCAATCACTGGACTTATCTAGTTTCTCTCCCCTCTATCAAGGATAACAGTCCTTGACTGGCCCTTGGTCTAACATCTGTAAACTGTAGTAGTTCTGACCCCATGACTAACTAAAGAAGTCTCTGTATATCTCATTTTTTTAAAGAAGCTATTTGGCACAGCTCTTTGAATATAAAATACAGAATCATCAAAATTCCAGATTGTCATATTTTTAAGTTATCAACAGGAAGAAGCAGTCATCTACTTCCTGTCCTGAACTTCCTTCTATCATCACCCTTCATTGATGAAAAAAAAGAAGTCAGTGGCTTGAAAAGTGGAGGAGGGGAGGGGAGCTAAGCACACTCTGAATAATAGTGTAGAATATAAGCAACATCTGGTTGATGAAACAAATGTAACCAAAAATATTTTTTTGCCAGTCTTTCTCACTAAGAATCTGTCATCAGTAGCTACATTTTGAACAAAATGAAATGCAGTCAACATTTTAAAATACAATTCAGTGATTTTCATTATATCTGCCATCTAATTATAGAAAATTTCATTACCCAATAGTAGTCATTCTCCTTCCCCTCAATTCTAAATAACGAGTCTACTTTTCATCTTTATAGATTTCTTTATTCTGGGATTGTTCAAATAAATAAAATCTTACAGTATGTAACTTTTGTACCTCCTTTCTTTCATCTAGCATGTTTTCAAGGTTCATTGAGGATTTAGCAAGTATTACTACTTCATCCTTTTTCATGACTGAAATTTATTCCACTTATTAGATATACCACGTTTTGTTTATTCATACATCAATTTATGGACAGTTGAATTGTTTCCATATTTTCATTATAAGTATGGTTGTAAACATTCATGTACTCTTTTTTTGTGCGTGAAGTTGTTTTAATTTCTCTTAATACTAGAATTGATGTCATATGGTAGCTTTTCAACATTTTGAGAACTATTTTCCAAAATATTATGTAAAAGTTTCCCATTTTACATTACCACCAACAGTAAGAGTTCCAGTTTCTTTAAATTCTTTCAATACTTGTTATTGTCTGCCTTACTACTGTAGCCATCTAGTATGGTGAATGTTATCTCACTGAAGTTTTGATTTACAATCCTCTAATGACTGATAATGTCATTGACCATTTACACATATTCTTTGGAAAACAGTCCATCTAAATCATTTGTTTATTTTTTTAATTGGGTTATTGTTCTTTTCATAGTTGGGATGTAAGTATAATTTACCTATTCTGTAATTTTGATATAGTCTAATTTATCTATTTCATTTGTCATTTGTGTTTTTGTGTTATATTTAAAAAAACATTACCTAATCCAAAATAATGCACATTTATACTGCTTTCTGTAAGAATTATGTTCTTTTCCCCTTACATTTTGGTATTTGATTCAAGTCTTTTTTTATAAGTGCTGTAAAGTAGTCTCAGAATATTTTAGTAGTTTACATTTCTATAAGTATTTTGAATGATTTCCAATTTAAATACTCTGATCTATTTCATTCGGTTACTGAGGTGATATTACTTTACTTTCAGTTAGTATATTGAACTATATGTGTAGTAATAAATTTTATTTTCTTCTTTCTCTCTAGAAATATAGAAGACAGACAACTCTGTATTTTAAGCTTTCTCTTTTTGGCATTTTTCTTTTTTGGAGTATATACCAAAGAGTCAATCTGGCCATGATATACATCTTAGTCTCAGTTACAGGAAATCCTCAATTAAATTTTAAATAGCTCTCCTAGTACTTTATTGGAAGACAGATGTGATAATATTTTTAGAACCTAACTCTAGAAGACTGTTATACTTGTATATTTTTTGGGATATAAAGGCTATTTATATATCTCCAAGAGTCATATTGAAGCAGATACCCCAAAACTCCTTTAACCAGGATACATGTTAAGCACGAACTGAATCATTGGTTCTGTCTTAAGTGTTACATGGAGATCAATTTTTTTTTTCTGTTTTACCAAGGCTACCTCAATATGGCTTTATGGAAATATCTTCACTGGCAGTACAACTTTCACAAATGTTTTGTATGACCATCATTTTAAAAAACAGAATATTCCACTAAGTGGACAAATCACCCTGTATTTAATTATTTTCCCTTTGTTTAAAAAATATATATATTTATGCAGGTTCTAGCTTGATTTATCTTACTCTGTATGAGTTATCCTACAATTTGGGTTAGCTCTAACCCAGTTTATTGGCTAGAGTTGTAATAGTGCATTTTCGCGCTCTCTTGTGGTCAATTTGTAATGCTCTTTGTAATAAGTAACTATTATATACCCAAAGGATAGTTGGTTGTATTAAAAGAGCCATTTATAAAAGTGGTTATTTCTCTAAATGTGGGTTTCTATATGATTTCATTTAAGTCATTTGTAATCTTACTTTCCAGAGTGAACCAAATGGAAGAGTTCTATAAAAATGGCCTTTTAGCCTAAAAGAAAAAAAATTTGTGTGTATAATAAAGGGGCAAAAAGATATTTTTCTGTATAAGGTAGTGGTTGATAAATGCAAAATAGTGATTTAAAAAAAATCTCATCAATATGCCATTCATTCATTGCTCTCCTATGCTTTCTGGGAGACTCACCTGTATCACCAACCCTCACACTGGTGTTTAATTCACAATGCAAATCACAGATGTGGAAACAGATTGTCCCCAACACTCTTCTAATAGGAAGTGCCTACTATATGTGAAGGAAAGAATAAAGAAGTATGTAAGCTCTCAACTTAAAATTTGCAGGACATTTGCTTATTTGCTTTGTAAATATTAGAGGATTTCATGTTACAGGATATTAGCTGAGGCTGAAAGGCCTTAAAGGTCCCAGTAAGATATTAAAATCAGTTAACATTTAAGAATCATTAGGAGTTCTTTTCTCTATTTTTCAAGGCATATGCTAATCATCAGTTGGAATTAAGTATTTCCTCTCATGGAGTACTATTCCATAGTTAAGTAAAAGATAGGATTTCCTTTGAAGTATATGATCATGGCTTGTTACAGGGGAACTGACAAGGAAGGGCATTAATTTTTTTTTTTTTTACATAAAGAAATTTTATTTAATGATTCATAGAAATTACATTTATTTTAAATTATTGTATTGAATAGAATGTTTTCTGAGGCCTGTATTTTCATTTACTTTTGTGTATTATACATTATTTTATTTTATCAATCCATTCTATTTAATTTCAAATTCCCATTTACTCAATAAATTTTCTCAGTAAGCATTTACTGTGTCAGGCACTGGAGTTCATTTTGCCATTGGGTTAATTTTGGGCTTAACAAGAGATTCAACAGCAATACAATCAGTCACTGTATTCAAAATGTAGAACTGTGTGAGCTCCTTGAGGCAGGGGCTGTATGCTTTTACCTTTCTGTCTCGGTTATATTGTAGGCACTCAATTACTTTTCTGTCAAACTGAATCCAATAGAATCCTAAAGTGTCAGACTCAAAACATGCTGCAAAAGGGACTGGACCCAGAGGTACCCAGAGGCTGCCCAAGAAGGATGATGGAGGCAGATTTCTGGGAATTCCCTACCTATATTTCAACCAGAATAACCTCCTTTTCATCTCTTGGTTTTCTGTGTAAGGGTTTATTTTATTTTTAAAAAAATGTGCCTACTACTAAAAATAATTGGAAAACCATTAATAAGTCAATTGCCTTATTTACAAACGAACTAAATCTATTTTTCAGCAGTCTACATCAGTTACAAATCATTTAATCTTTCTAAACCACAGATGTAGTTCAGATCATGTCCCCTTGCCCTTCCTTTCCTTTTTCCTTTTGTGGTTGTTTTTTTTTTTTTTCTTAAGGGGGAGAGATGGGGGATGACAGCCTAAAAATAATTTTCTCAAGAAATGATGAAGCAATAAAGTACAAAATCCTTTGAAGATCGCTAGCGAGTTATGTCAGTGCCTGTAATGTGAAACTGCTTGAGGTCTCTTCAATGCTGTGCGCCCTCACACTGTGAATGAATTCATTAAAACAATGCAGAATTCATCTGGGGCAGGGGAATAAGAAAACTAATTTTTAAATGACTAAGGACTGAGTATAAAATTTCCTCTTAATTTCTCTGGCCTAATAGAGAACACATATGTATGCTACTAGCTCATCTCTATCATTAAAAGTAAGTTAGACATGAGAATAGGCACAACACACCAAACTTGGCAATTAAAACTCAAGTCCAGAAAGATGTTCTGAAGATTACCGAGTTGGTGAGTTCCAAAGAACAAATTATTGGCTAATGTTGAAGATTTGGTTAATATTTGAGATGTTTGTGATAAAGGGAAGTAAAATTACATCTTCTAAATAACTTGGTGCTGGTATCATCTAGCATTAGAGAATTCTTCCACATGACCAATCTGTTTATGTGTCATACATTTAGACATGGGTAAATCAACAAGACTGATTCAGAAATACAAGAACTAAATGTCACCAGAGGTGTGTCTCTCCATTTTGAAGTTGGAAATTTTAGAATATTTAAATAAGCCTATTTCCCACAACAGAGATTGTGGAATTTTTTTAACTTCAGAGAATGAAATGCAATACTTGATAGGCTTTTGCCTTCAATTTTCAAGTGTTTCCTAAGCTGAAAATTTCAAAGGCATGGTTGAGAATAAATGCCATTTACAAATTCCAGAAGCCTATAAACTTCCTTGTCTTTATACTATGATCATATTGACCCCAGCTGAATATTTCTAGTTCATGTGTCTATCAAAAATGTAGATGAAATAAATTTCTAAGAAGCCAGCTGAGGCCACTCAATTGTTTAAAAATACAATGCAATAGTAATAAATGGAGTCAGTTCTCATGATACATCGTGTAATGACTGGCCAACAATGCCATTTTAGTATTAAAAAGTCAGAACAATAAAGAAAAAAGGTTGGGTAGCTTATCAAAACAGGGGAGGTAACAATCAAAGATAAATATTATTAGTCCTCCATAGATGAGAAGTGAACAGCTGCAGGATTGGTGAGGAAGGCATCAACATAGGAAAGGAAGGAATAGCAATTTGTAAAAGTTGCTACAGAGCTGTTGAGGCCCAGTGGGGGTGGGGTGGAGGGAGGACAGGATGCACAGGCAAGGTTGAATTGTGATGCTGAATTGTGAGGTAAGCATAGATAAACCACAATGCACAGTATGATGAGCACAGACAATAAGAGTACTTTCATGACATAATGTGACAAATATTGCTTCAGTGACAATCATATTACAATATATAAGTGTATCAAAGTAACTCACTGTAGACTTAAATTTATACAATGCAACATGTCAAATTTATCTAAAAGAGATTATATCAGACAAAGCATTTATGGAGAAGGAATTGAGTAACATGGTAATAAGTAACAGGAGATGATTCATGTAGACACTTCTTTGTGATTGCATTGTGTGACAGAGAGTAAAATGGTAAGAGTGAATTGTTTTTACTATGAAAAAAGACTCTACACCTATGCAAGATATGTGTTTGCTAAGAGAGTCTAAAATGTGTGCTGTGCATGTTTTGGTAAGGAAGAATGTTTTGTACTTGTCCCTCAAATATATGTATTTTTCCATTTAGAGGTTTATTTTGCTCTATTTTGTTTTCAACTTTTTTTGGGGGTGCGTAGAGTCAAACCTTTTCAGTAGGCTGTTACCACAACAAATTCACTTCCAAAATATACAAAATCCTTCATTGCAGTCCTTTTATCCCTTTGTTCCCCAATATTATAATTCTAATTGTATTGATTGCATAAATATTCCCTAAAGAAGAATTCATCTTTGGTGGCAGAACCATAATACTCAAATTTCTTATGGTGATAAGTCTGGCTTTCATTTTGATTCTTCCTCCATGATGATTTTGCAAAAGCAGATTTTTCTACTTTTAAAAAAATTTGCATAGGCATATAGCAAAGACTAAAGAGAGCAAGATAATACCTACTGTACTCCTCCAAACTCTATTTCCTAATCAATCAAGCTCCTAATCAATACCGTTCTCTCTCTCTCTCTCTGTCTGTCTCTCTCTCTGTCTGTCTGTCTCTCTGTCTCTCTCTCTGTCTCTCTCTCTCTCTCATTCACTCTTCCTGGAATGGGAACAGGCATTTTTATGACACATAGACTTGCCCTTGGAGACTTGCCCGTAAGTGGTGCTCCCCAGACAAGTAGAAATAACACTTTACTTATTTCTCCAAGAGTTTCCATAATATGTGGGACTGGCCCAAGCAAATTCCAAAATCAGTATTATCAGAATGTGAAGCTCGGAAGACTGAACCCTAAACACAGTTCCCAGCTTTTCTGGGAAAAATCTGAGCTACCACTTGCTAATTTGGACGGTGTTATTGTTATTCAGAGTTCATCCTGCTAATTTGAGTCACATCTGTGACGCTGAGCTGAACTGGGAGCCTCAGCATTAAGCTCTATCTTCATTTGCTCAGGGGACACATGGTGTGTGTAGGAGCCATCATGCTTTGTTTTTACAAATCAAACTCTTAATTAATTACTGAACATACTGCAATTCACTAATCAAGCTGTATTTTTGAGACATTTCTGACTGATAAATATCTAGTCATCTGGCTTTGCAATATATCCTCTTGTCCTTGCTTTAGACAAAAATGGTGGGAGTCATCAGAAATGTTTCTTTTGATGTGAAATTTGTTCATTGTCATGCACAAGCTTGGGGGAAAAAAACAATTTCCTGTAGAACTTTGTATTTTTCTGGCCCACGCTGAGAGGGAGTAATTTTTTGAGAAAGGCTGGTGTGTATGTGGATGAGGGCAGGGGGGCGGGTAGCATGGGGAGTTAAGGACACAGTTCTGAATACAAAATCATCAAAGACTTGGGTTCAAATTCTGGTTTGGTACTATCCAATAGGGTGAAGCATTAAATCTCAATTTTTTATTTGCAAAACTTGTTTTGAAGATCAAGTGAGGAAAACCACAAAAGTACCTACTACTGTACTAAGCTTCCAACTAACATGGGCATTTTCATTTGTTCAGCTAGTCCCACAAATACTGAAGGAACAGTTTCAATTTTCCAGGCTCTCTAACCTTGAGGAAACAACAGTGGGGGAGACAGATGAAGTGCCCTTTACATGAAATTCCTGTCCAAAGGGGAAGTATTACAATACATCAAAAATAAGCAGAGAAGCAAAATAATTGCAGGTAAATTGCACTAGTTCTGTTTTAGAGACATTTCATAAATCTTATTTTCCATGTAGATTGGAAGCTCTTTGAGGTTTGTCTCTTATTCTCTCTTCTGCACCAAGATTCCTATTCTCTGTCTTGGGAACAATCTCCTTAGGTGAAATAAATGGATGAATATAAGAAAATACCTAACATGTCTAATTAGAAAGGTTCTTGTTTTATAGGAATATTTTTAATAACCATATCAATTACAAAATTAAAAGGCATCCTGGAGCTTCTTAAGGTGGCATACCTCAATACCTAAAAGGTTAAGGCTCAGTACCCAAATTTCTGGGTTTAAATCTCAGTGTAGCCAGTGACTAGCAGTGTGACTGAATCTCTCTGTGCCACGGTTTCCCCCACACGGGAAATGTGGATAACAATCACCAATATAATAATATAGTTGTCATGCAGAGTCAAAGAGTTCCATCATGCAGAGCAGTTGAAAACAATATGTAGTTAGCACATGGCAAACACTCAGAAAATGTCAGCTATTTTTCTTTACCTGGAGAGGTAGTTCTCAAACTGGAC
>PVHY01006064.1:0-77668 GCA_004024945.1 Uropsilus gracilis
TCCTTCCTGAGTATCGGGTCACCAATCTTTGTTCCTTTACTGCTGTTAGACTGAGGACTGTTGTCTGATTGCACCGAGCCAATCAGTGGGCTTAGTGCTTCTCTGGTAGGAAACTGGACTGACTGTTGGAAAGGTTCCAGTGCACGCTGATAAGTGGCAACATTTTTGCAAAGAAAGGGAAAGTCAAGGAAGCAGAGGCGAAGTTCTCTTACAGATTGGGACACAGTCCTCTGCGAAATCCTGGATCCCTAAATATATGCCTTTTTTTTTAGATCCCAACGGGAATGAATCATTCTTTTCTTCAAATTAGTATCTTGTACCTTTTCAGAAGTTTGCTTTAGACGTAATATTCTATAAGACACATACAACATGATTGTTTCAATACCCTAAATTACCTGTTTGACGCTTTTATTAAGTGAAACTGAACAATTTATACTTAAATCTTTTTTTTGAGCTCAGGTAGAATAAGAGTACCTTCATCTGTGCAATGTTGACATCTTGGTTTGATCCTTTTTCTAGAAGAGGGACATTCATGTGTGGCCTAGTTTACACACAGCGAAGAAAGCAGTTCCTTTCAGCTTTTATGAAACTTATGGCAGGCAATCTGTTAATTCTTTCTGTAAAGTAGCGATTACAGACTCACTGGATAATTACCTTTTGTTTTAATTTGGTTTTGTAGGTGTAGTCCGCCTGCAAGCAAGAAATTGCTTTCTCTTGGAAAATAAAATATGAAATTTTGGGGAAATTTGTGTGTGATATAAATCAATTGCTTTAGCAAGGTAGGATTTAAAAATTGCTTTGAATGCTCTTTTGGTTAAGCAATGGCAATATTGTTAATCTTGCTAATATGTCAAGATGATGATGAATCTTATTAATGAAAGTATAATAAAAATTCTAGTGGTAGTCAGTTGTTACTTAAGTTGTCAGTAGGAAGGACAAGTAAATGAATGGTGCCTTAAGTTCAAGTTTCTCTAGAATCAATGTAGAAATTCTAGACTGTGTTTAAAATATATAATATTTAGTAACTTCAACAGAGTGGATACATAGAATACAGGACTCTAGAATACAGGACTACTGTAGTAGTCTTTTACCTGATCGACCTGCAAACCATTCCTTTCTTATACTGTTCCTAAATTTTCCTAAAATAATGAGATTTTGTTATACCACTCAGACTCAAAAGTCTCTAGCAACTGGATATTGTCTACAAAATAAAATCCCAAAGCCTCTGTGTCTTGACCTGTTTATTTCCACAAAATTTCCCTGCTCTACTCAAATCGGTATCCTTACTGCTCTTCCACATTCTTTCACCCTCCCACATTTGTTCATAGTTTTTCTTTTTCAAATCATTTTCCTCTTTCTGGTTTCTGCTTATTGAAATCTTACCCTTCCTCGAAAACTAGTTCAAGAAATGAGCACAGATTGTGCTTTAGTCTTTTATAAATTTCTCATTTTACTGTCTTTTTGTGCTCTTGTGTCTGCAGCTTATTCCCTTCTCAAACTATAGACTTCAAAAGCATGCCTTTTGAAAACACACCTTTGAAATTTCGGTGTCATCTTAGGATCTTCAGTGCACTAAATAGCCAGAAAGTATTCCCCCCTCTAAATTTGAATATGAATAGAGAACAGCCATAATATAAGTGACAAATTATATGGAGCAGGACTTTCTTGGCATGAATGGATGTATATGAGATCATACACTATTTATTTTTTTTTTACCTCAACTTTTGTACTCCTGAATAAACATACCTTATGAACGTGCCTGCAACAAGCCCAGACAGCTGCATGGTGATGCAAGGAAATTGCAGTTTGACTTATAACTGTCACTCTGTGTAGGAAGATGTTATGATTTTTTTTTTCCTGATAGACTTTTGGTTTGACTCCTATCCTCTTTCCTCCTCCATTTGAACTTTCTCTTGAGCTCTAGCTGCTAAGTGATGTACTGGATACTGTAAGCTAGTCAATATTAATTTGGCATCTTTTGAAAAAAATTCTAAAGATTTAGAGAAACTAAGAAACATGACATCTATGTATAGCCATTTAAATAAAAAATTCTTGAATTTCTTACCTTTTCCAAAGTATTTTTCTATGACACAATATATATGCAGAAGTAAAATGGGCAGAGATGTTTTGGAACTATCATTTATTAGGCACTTTAGGGTGAGGCCCATGTAATTCAAAATATTAGAATTAAGATTAGCAAGAAAAACATAATAGAGCAGGTTTTCTATGTTACAGGAAATTTCAGAAAAAAGTGAAATCCTGAGGTGGAAATGTTACTTAATTTTATAAATGCTAATAAGATTTTCAAATCTCATGAAACAATTTCTCAGTCCACTAGTAAATAATAGGATGGACTTTGCAGTCTGGTAAAGAGATAGTTAATTCTTAGTCATGTTTTGCCTAGTTGCTGGTAGACTCTAGATCATGATGATTTGGGGAAGAAAAGTTATTACTCATATATGATAAATGAATTCAGGATATTATTTGTACCTATGAAGAGCTGCATTTTAGCAAGAATTAATAAAGTAAATATCTCTTTCCACTTTTAACTACATAACCGTTTCCTGTCACCCAACTCTGGGGGAAAAAAAAAGATTGCCTCACATTTCTCAGTTCAGTTCCTGCAACATCTTCTCCAAGGGTGGGATGCTCTATTCCATGTGCATTCTAGACTGCTGCTCAAGAGGCCTGGGTTTGCTTTGCTGCCTCAAAGCTACCCAGTCTTGGGTAAGTTATTTAATCTTACGGGGTCCTAAATATCATCATCTGTAAAATGATAGCGTTGGGCTCACTATATGATCTTTCAGATTCTAAAAATGAATGCTTTCTTTTAGGTCTGTTTAATATTGTGAATTATGAGTCAGCTCTGGTCTGGTCTCTTGTCACTACTTGATTACTGTAGCCAGGAGGCTCATTAACTCTTTCGTATATAACACATGGGCTTATACTAGTAATACAATACTGGTAGTAAAATTATATTAATCTGCTTTGGTGTTCATGGTAATGCATTGTAGCCATCAAGTAAGATCTTGGTCTGGGAAAGTTAATGTACTGTCAGCATCTCAGGCTTCTGTTCATAAAGTGAAAACAAGCAGAAACCTGGATAGTCCAAAAGTCGTTTTAAATTTAGCTTTGGAATTTGTTTTTGTACTTTCATTTGAATATGGATGAGTCACAAATTGACTTCATACAAATTAATAAACTTTCATTGGAAAAGATTCTGTTGTTTGCTCCTCTTCAGTTCCTTTCTGATCCTCACTGCCTGCTAGGCATAAGCCATTTCTTTTTGAGCTTAGCAACAGAGGCAGAACTGTCCTTTTTGCTTTTGCTGGATAAGGACTGGTAATTGCAAGCCTTTACATCTCATTTTAGAGTGTGAGTAGATAGAGAAATGAAGTATTAAGAAGGTAGGTCAAAAATAAGTAAGTACCCTGTAAGTATTAAGTTGAGAAAATGTTGCCAAATCAAAAGGGGAAGAATACAATAAATAATTTTTGCAAATTTGTTACATTTATAATTGGGTACATCTTTCAGATAACTGACTTCATGCCATTAAGAAATACCTGAATTTTAACACATTGCAGATTTATGTAATCTATAAGTCAGGTCTGAGTAGTAAAAACAGTTGCCTAATTTAGGGCTTTTTTAAAAGAGTGTATGTTCTACATATTTAGGTATCTGGTTTCCTACTTAGATCATGTAATTAGTAACTGATTCTTATTCTTATTTTTTTTTAACCATAATACATTTTCCAGTATTTATTCTGCATGTTCATAGTCTACTACTGGAAAAATTCCCTCCCTGACATCTGTTCGGAATTAGTTTCCTTTTCCAGTTATGTTTTCCTGTTTTATCAATTGTAGTGATGAGAACAGAAAACCGTATTTTAAGAATTTATGCTATTTAGTAAGGCAAATGGTAATAAAAATGGTTGCCTTATTTTAAATTCCCATGCTAAATCACTGTTTTCAGTTTTTAGAAACAATAGAGTTGCATTTGTAGTATATTTCACTTGTCAATTCATTTTAGTCACTTTTCTTGTATTTCAAAACATTTTGCGACAAGCTCTGACTTGATATTTTAAAATACCTTTGCATTCTATTGGGCACATTCATTTGGGGGATCAATTTTTTTGAGCACTTAGAGAAGTTCTTTACATAAAGTGGGTGCTCTACAGATAATGAATGAATGGAAACAATTTCCAAAAACTAGATTCAGAGTATTCTATCTTTATCCCAAGCAGCATGTGGTCTTATTAAATTTTTCGAGAGAGTTTCACTAGGGTTAGGCATAGAAGCAGCAGAAAGGCTGCTGTACATTTTTGTACTGCTGTTACTGCACTGTCCTGTATCCCTGTTCCAAGTGGCCTGCAGATCCTTCTAGTTGCTCAGATTGAGGGCAGTACATTATTCTATGAACATCATTCTGTGATGACTGCTTGAACTGAGACCCTATTCAGGTATTTTAGAGAATTGTACAACCTTTTGACACTAACACCCCCAAGACTTGATCTCTGGTTTGTCTCTTTATTGATGTGCCTTTATTGATGTGTCTCTTTTTTGATGTGCCACTTTTGCTAAGATACTTTCATAAGATTATGTTCGTTTTTCTTTACTATCTTTTCCCTGGTCACATACTGCCTGTTCATCAATGAGTTCTTTAATTCCAGTCTCCAGATTGCTGGCTGTAACTGTCACTTAGTTCTCATTCTTGATGATACTATTTGGGGTCCCCAGGTGCACATAGACAATTATCTATCACCCATAGACTGAGGGGCACAAATATAGAGTGTTAGCTGAGAACTTGAAACATATGTACTTAACATATTTAAGCATTTTAATATTTAACTTTTGAAAAGATAAATCATTCACATGATTCAGATGACAACAGACCTGGAAATGAGATGTTTCCCCTCCATCCTGGGCTACCTTTATTCAATTCTCATCCTTCTAGAGTTTTTAAATGCATATCCAAGTCATTACAAGAATGCATTCTGTTTTTCTTTCCTTTTTAAGACAGAAATGGAATCTTATATGTATTATTTTGCCTTTTCTATTTAACAGTAGCTTGGAGTTCTTTCCATAACACTGGGAAAATATCCAAGGTATATTTATCTTTATTAATGTGTCTTGGAGCTCTCTTCCACATCATTGTATGGATATAGCATCATTTATTTTACCATCCCTTTATTGATGAATTTTTGGGAATTTTTTAGTGTTTTGCTACTATAAACAGTGCTGCAGTTAAACACATTTGGTTATATAAATTATTTCACCCTGGTGCAAATGTATTTGTGAGGTAAATTCCTAAAAGTGAAATTGCTGATCTAAGAGTATATCTTAAAGTGGTTTTGTAGGTACTACCAAAAAGCCCTCCTTAGAGGTTTACACCCCCACCAGAAATATAAGAATGTGCCTTAACTACCTATATTTTTGTTAACAAAATATATTCTTGAACTTCTGAAATTTTTTCCAACCTAATAGGTGAAAAATATTATTATCTTAGTATAATTTTAATTTCTATTTCTCTTACGAATTTGAATATCTTTATATATATATATATATAAGAGCCATTTATTTGCATTTCCTTTTTTTTTCTTTTTCATAAAGTGTCTCATATCCTTTGCCTGTTTCCGTAGGGGTTGTTAAAAAAATAATCTTGTAACTGATGCTTATGATATGGAGATTTCTCTTTGTAATATGAATTGTGGCCTCCCCCATGTTGCACCAGTTTATCATTTATCTTTCAACTTTGCTTATGGCATGCTTGCTATTTTTTTTTTTTTAATACATGTGGTTGAATTAGTCAGTTTTCTCTTTATGACTTCTGGATTTTGTATCATACTTAGAAAAAGTTGCCTCACTACAAGCTTATAAAATACTTCTTTCATATTGTCTAATTGCTTCTATTTTACATTTAATTTTGGATCCACTTTTCTTGGTATATTTTGCCTCCAAAATGGCTATTCAGTTGCCCACAAACCATTTCTGAACAGTTCACCTTTACATTGTTTTGTTTCTTACTAAAACCAGGACTGATTCATAGATTTTTTTTTTTTTTCACATCTATGCTGTGGCTGAATAGAAGTACAATTCTTATAAAATGCTTTCTTTGATGGTGAAGAAGTCTTTCACCATGATGCCTTCCTGCTTTCCTCAGCAGCACAGTCTCACAGCCAGTTAGTGTCTGAATGAATGCCGGCTATTCCCAGGATTTTGCATTGAGCAATAATTGGCTAGCAAAAAGTCTAACTACAATCAGTTGCCTTAGAGGACTGTTCATACCAGAGATGTCTTTTATCTCTCTCTAACCACACTGACCACCTCTTTACAAGCTGAGGTCCTCTCTCTGGGTCCTTCACTCCTGTGTCAGTACAATTCAGATTATTACCTTCCATACAAGTTCTTATCATCTACCACCTCTGCTTTGTCTGACAATATATGGGCAATTATCTTTTATGATTTGGAATGGGAACCATGATTTGCAAAAAAAAGAAAAAAAAAAACAACGCAGTTTATATTTCCTATCATGCAGTGGCTAGTTCCAGCACAACCACTCTAGGAAACTGCCTGTGGGTAAAAGATTTAGGAATCAGACATCCTCCTTTTGAACCTTGAACAGATGAAGTTTTTTTGTTTTGTTTTGTCCTTCCATTTAGGGAACCTCGGGAAAACCCCAGCATTACTTTCTCTCAGAATGTCCAAGCTGGCAGATGAAACTGAATTTACTTTTTTCCTTTTCTAGCACTTTCTAAGCTACATGGGTTAGTTTTACACATCTCCTTGATAAAAGACTGCCTCAGGTTGAACCATTGTTCAAGGTGATCTTTCTCTTTTAAACTTGTTCAGTCCATCTTACCTGCTCTTTTTTTTTTTTGAGACTAGGTCTCGTTATTTTTGCCCGTGGAACCACCGCAGCCTCTCGTTGCCTGGGGTACCACAGACTCAAGCAGTCCCCAGCCTCAGCTTCCCAGGTAGCTGGGATTACAGGCGCGCACCACCACGCCCAGCTATTTTTTGATCTCGCTACGGGCCCCAGGGGGGACTTGAACTCCTAGCCCCGACCGCTTCATAGGCTGAAGCTTACAGGCACGAGCCACCGTGCCGGGCCTTACCTGTTCTTATTATTGAACTTGTTTGAGTATTTCTTAATTCTACCTTTACACTTTTCCAAATGTAATTTAGTTGACATAAAAAACTGGTTACATGGAAAATTTGGTTAAAACAATGATTTGTTAAAAACAGAATATCCTAAGTTACTTGTTTTTAAGTGGTAACAGTCTTAGTGTTTTATATATTGTGTTTAAATACGTTGATCCATTTTCTAGAAATTTTTCTAATTTTCATTTAGTATTTCAAATTAATTTCCTGTTACAAGAACACATTATTGTTTGTGATGTCAAAAAGTTCGAACAACCAGTGTACTCAACTGTAGGAGAATAGTTGGACTTGGTTGCGCTTAAATATAAGGCAAGACGAGATTAATTAATTGGAACAACTAAAGCTTTGAGTAATAAGATAAAAGCATGCTTCCTTTATTGTCCCCCCCTTATTAAAAAGACAGTACATGTACAATATAGGGCAGTCAGAAACTGTAGTTAAAGAATAGAAGGACAAATGGGAAAAGACATTAATTCACCTAGGAATAACCCCTGTTGTCCTTCCCTGTTTTTTTTTCAAATGCATTGTATAGATAAAATCTGCATTACTAAAACATTCTCCAATTCTTGATTAGTTACCTTTGCTCTTTCTGCCTTTGTCTTGCAACCACAGGCCAGTCCACTTTATTTTTATTTTATTTTTTTTATTATTACAAGTTATTTATATGAAATGGTAAGGTGCACTTATATTTCAAATATAGACATTGATAAAATCAAAGAAAAATCAAAGACCATAGCTTATTTTCATTCTTTAAGATGACTTAGTTTCCTTGACATTCATTTTTTTAAAAAAATTTGTTTTATTTTACATCATTATCTACCCAGGGCTTCTACCACTTTGTCACCTGTGAGCCATCTTCTTAGTCTTTTAAACGTGCCCCTTCCACTCTTGCTTTCCTCCCCTTCCTCTCTTGGAATATTATTCATCAATTAAAAAGACAAACTTGTCATTCACAGCAACATGCATGGGGCTTGAAGGAATCATGCTAGCAGAAATAAGCCAGAAAGAAAAAAAGAAATACCGGATGGTCTCATTGAGGGATAAAGAGAAAACAAAGAAACAGGCAACAAAACTTTAAAACACTCAGCAAAATTGAAACAGGGACCAGTCCATTTTAATTGGGAATAAGTTGCTATTCTCTTTTTCCTTCTGTCCATCAATCCTGCCTAGATGAAAAACTGTCTGGGCACCAAAAATACCCCTCACCTTCCTAGTGAGAAAGTTTACCAGTGAAGTCATTCTCTCTATGAACTTAGAAAAGCAGCTCACTTCAATATTTCCTTTTTATATATAAGACACTCCTTATATATAATTTTGGGAGTTCATGCTTAATGTATATTGTGTATGTCTATATGTAAATTCACTGGTGAGAATGAAGTGAGGAGAGGGATTAAATTGGTTTCTCACTAAAATAAGAATAAGGAGATGTTGCAGCAGAGAAATTTATTATCATTGGAGGGAAATTATTTGAAGAGATTTTCTCTCAACAAGGGTTGACTAATATTTGCTGTGCTAGCCTCAAACCCAAGTCCAAGGTAGACACCACTTATCAGTCATGGTGCTATTTGTCATTGCATCCAAACTCAGCCTCTTTCTCAAAAGGGTACTAGCTGCATTTACTTGAGTTGCTGTGGTAGACAGACTTATTTACCACTCTTCTTTAAAGTGTTGCATTCAAGTATTCAAGTTTTAAAAATAGTGGCTTGACTCAGAAAAGTTACATTGTTTTATATCTGATTAATAAGTTTATGATGATAAATATGGGATATGAGCAAAGAGTTATTATCTGAATCTCAGGCAAAGCACATGCCTCATACTTAAGATCATGCAAACTGCGTAATTATGTTTATTATGGAGTGAAAACAATATCACAGTATACTCATCATTATAAATTGCCTGTGGCATAGTCATTGTGATCAACTCCCAGCACTCATCCTCTTCTCCCAATCCCCCAGGTGATTAGTCTAAGCAGTCATGCTTAACCCCATTTCCTTTGCCAGTGAAGGGTTAGGAATGACCTGTAAGCTATTCTGGCCTATGAGATATAAAGGAAAGTCTGGAGGACTGGAGTGCTCTGGGAAAGTGCTCCTAAAGAGAGAGAAAAGAGATGGTACTCCTTCTTCCTATGATAATGTGTCTGAACGTGATGGCTAGAACTGCTCTTGTCATTTTAGTACAATGAGAAAAACTGACTGTGGGTGAAGTTGATTTAGAAGGTGACAGAACAGCAAGAAGAAACCTGAACCCTCAGTGATCTTGATGAACTGCTGATTGTTTTATACTTGCTTTTCCTTACCTCTGGACTTCCAGTTCTGTGCGATAATGCCTTTCTTTTCTGTGTAAACCAGTGTGAGCTGGGCTTTTGTCACTTGGAGCCAAAAGCATTCATTCTGAGTGGTAGACCTGCTTTGTCCCAAACAGATTTACATCCGGTGGGTTTGATTTTATTCTGATAGATTTTCTTATTTTGGGACCCTTCCAATACTTGTCTTCTGGCTTCATAAAGTGGGTATTGATTCTAACTGGCCAACTCTTGTCTCAGTCCAGAGAGTTCTGCTTAGACCAGGGCTTTTCACAGGAAGCTGCAAGAAACCACCCAGCACCTGCCATCTCCTCTGCGGCCTTTGGGTATCTGGTGGTATGACTGATCCTGTTTGTTGTTCATTCCATCTTTTCCTGATACAGAGAATCTGATTTCTTGCTTTGATTTTGGTCCCTGCTCTTGTTTGTTTTACAACTTATGCCTGATTTCAAGATTGTTTGGTAAATTTTATTATCCTCTCTTCTTCCTCAATGCTCTGCTCCTTTTTCCTGCTCTTGCTCTCTCTCTCTCTCTCTCACATCAAATCCTTCTTCACTTTGTGACTTTACTTTGGCATCGGTAGCAACTATTCTAAGTAAATATACATAATCTTTACCATAAGTAATGGTGAATAAAACCATACTGCTGTTTGCTCTGAGCTGGTGTGATAAAAAGGATGCTTATGGTCCGTGTCTCATCTAATACCTTTAGCACTAGAAATGGTTTGTCTCTCTCTCTCTCTCTCTCTCTCACACACACACACATCAAATCCTTCTTCACTTTGTGACTTTACTTTGGCATCGGTAGCAACTATTCTAAGTAAACATACATAATCTTTACCATAAGTAATGGTGAATAAAACCATACTGCTGTTTGCTCTGAGCTGGTGTGATAAAAAGGATGCATATGGTCCGTGTCTCATCTAATACCTTTAGCACTAGAAATGGTTTGTGGGTTGGAGCACTTGAATCTTTATTTTATTTTTTATTTATTAATTTATTATTTATTTATTTATATATAAATTTCACAACATTGTAATCCCAGGGGCTTCCCCCCCCCACCTTCCCTTCCATTCCCCGCCCCCCTTTCCCTCCTGCTCAGAGTTGTGCACTTCAGTTTGGTGCTTAGCTTGTTTTGACTTTTCCTCAAGTCTTTTGTTTATTTTTTTCACTATATCCCATATATTAGTGAAACCATTTGGTTTCTTTTTCTTTATGACTTGTTTCTGCTAATATGATTTCTTCTAAGTACATCCATGTTGTTTTAAATCGTCGAATTTGTCATTTTTAATTGATGAGTAATATTCCATTGTGTATATATATCACATTTTTTTCATCCAGTCATCTGTTTTGGGGCATTTAGGTGAGCACTTGAATCTTGATGGTCATGGTGGCTTCACTGTTTGCTTCCTGATACCTTGAACAAGTCACTTAAAGACAATGAGTTTCTTTTTTGAGATTTGTTATTAATACTACTGATATTGTGGTTCAAATGAAATAATGTGAACATAGCAAATAAAAAAAATCTTTAAAAAGAATACTGAGGCTTGGTTGGATTTTCTCATTAGTTTTAAGTTAACCAATGTCAAAGTCTTAGAATCAGTTCTATATAGCTTATACAGAATATAGTGTATACAAAGACAATGGAATATGATATAGGGTACAGTAAGACAGGTAATTTGAGATTGAAGATGACATTTTAGTGGCAAATTGCAGCCTGAAATAAAAAGAAAGAACTGCATGATATGACAGGGAAATAAAGGTTAGGATTTTGAATTTAAGACTAATTTCTAGCTCAGCCAGAAATTCTGGAGAACCAAATTAGGGGAAAGAGAAACCGATAGAAGAAACACCCCCCTCTAGTGGCGAGGGGCCAGATTCTACACTTGGTTGCTAAAATGGGTAGTTGGAGGAATGGATGACTTCCTGTTTTAAGGCCTGAGGATCTAGAGTTAGAATTTTTGAGGATATCTTTGCGTTCAGATTTTATTACCGGAGAATTAACACATTTACTAATATAGGTGTATCTTGGCACTCTCATGTGAAACAATTGTCTGAAAAATGTAGAGGCTATAGTTGTTGGAAGAGGGTCACAATTCACTTTCAAGTAGACTATTCAGAGATGAAAATTAGGAGATCATTGTTAAATTTATTACTGATTTGAGATGGTATATTAGTTATATATAAAATTATTTCTCTGTGTGTGTGGGGGGTGGGTAGATGGGGGGAAATAAATGCCTGTCTTTAGCATTATGGACAATGCCATGTCATAGTTTGTTTATATTCATATAAAACAGTAGCTGTATATTTCTTAAGTATAATTTTTGATGTGAACTTTTAGTTGCAATTTTGACAACCAAGTGTTTAATTTGCATCTTGGATATGTCTTAGTTGCTACCTGTGGAAAGGTATTAAAATTAAGTCTATTAAAATAATATTACCCACAATTCAGTAGCGTGGTAGGACACCTAATCATTCTTGAGGGACAGATCGTCTTAAGGATGGATGGATGTTGTTCATGGTTAGGACTCCAAATGACAAAGTCCATTGAGGTTTTTGCTATTTTAGTTTCTGGTTTTGAAAAATTCTTTTAAGCTTTCTTTAAAGATCTCTGAAGAGGCAAGAATTTCAGAGAATAATTTTTTTTGATACTTTGGGTTAGATATAAGGAATACTTGAATGTTATTCAACTCTAATGCAGAAAAGAATGCTTAAGGCATAAGAAAATAAATTCTGGCACATGACTGCTTTATCAAATTTCCTTGCCCTGAGGGAGAGAAATTTGAAGTTTGCAGTAGAACTAACCTGTTAATAATTTATAGTTGATGATGTTTCTTGTGAAATGTAGATGGAAATATTTTATAGAAAATATAGAAAATATTTTAAACTTATACATTGATGAGATGAAATGATAGTTTTCAAATTAAATTTGCAAAACTTGTGAGACTCGCTAGTTTATAGTTATACTTCATAAATATACTTATTTTCAGGAAAGAAGAACTAGGTCTAACAGTAGATCAGTATCCACCTATTGGGGAAAACCAGAAATAGGTGGAAGAGGTTATTAACGGTTCATCCTTAGCTAAGAAAAATTCAGTATGGAATAATTAAGATCAGAGAAAGAATTATGATTATGTTAAGTGAGTTCACAGACATTATTGAAAGCAAATCAGTTGGAACTGATTTTTTAATATATACGGAGGCAATAAACCTATTATGTAGTTTCTACCATATTAGTGTGACAGTAGTGGAAGATAACTGGAGGAAAGTGAAATAGATAAAGTTAGTGATAATTGGGCTGTCTTTATTAAATTCTAAAGTGGTACTGTGCACATTAGTGAGAGCTTCATTTTATAAATAAATTTGATGTTAAGAATTGATATAATTTTGGCATTGCTAAAATTAGGCAAGTATTGATTTGTGCAAGAGGTTGCATTGAACGGGCTTGAAAAAGTCCAGGCTCGAGACCTCAGTTGAAGTTCTAAATAAAGTATTTGTGTAGGTTTTCACAGCATTCTGAATGCTGCATACTTGATCTCATCTGATTCTTGTCCAAGCTTTAGAGAATAATAGCACAAGTTTGATTTTTGCATTTTTACAACTAAGGCTGTTGAGACTATCTAAAGAGCATGTGGGGACTACTAGTCAGGAGCAGGAGTTGAACCCAAGACTCTTTACCAAAATGTCTTTGTCCATAATACTAATTTCTTTTTTTTCTGTAACAAATTGCAATACCTTAAAACAATAGTAATTATTTTCTCATAGTTCTGGGATCAAGGGCTTGGCAGTATGCATTCACTCCCTGTGGAGGCCTTAGGGGAGAATCTTTGCCTCTTCTAGCTTCTGATGACTACTGGCAATCCTTGATCTGTAACTGCCTCATCTCCATCTCTGCCTCTGTGGTCTTACAGCCTCCTTCTGTTTTGTTCTGCTCAGTTCTGTGTCTTCCCTTTTCTGTCTGACCCAAATCTTTCCTTGCCTTTCTTTTGCAAGGACTATAACAAGGTCTGATTCT
Source organism: Uropsilus gracilis (assembly GCA_004024945.1). Taxonomy (NCBI): domain Eukaryota; kingdom Metazoa; phylum Chordata; class Mammalia; order Eulipotyphla; family Talpidae; genus Uropsilus; species Uropsilus gracilis. Next base: position 13,477 of record PVHY01006064.1, read on the forward strand.
TATAAGTACTGATTTTAAGACTCCATTTGTCATTAATTTAGGGCCCACCTAGATAAACCAGGATGATTTAGTCATTTCAAGATCCTTATTTATATCTGCATAGGTCCTTTATTCAAGTATGGAAATATTCACAACTTCCAGGCATTAAGACTTGGTCATATTTTTTCAGGGGTGATTGTTCAACCCTCTGCATTCATTATATGCCATTTAATTCTGTATCTTTCTTTTGGATTGAGTAGATAATCTGTCTGAAGATGGGTAAGTAGACTAAGGAACTTTTCCTTAGTATAGAAAAGGAATGTTTAAAGTCTGGTTGGTGTAAGTGCTTAGTAACTAATTAAAACTGAATTCCATCAAATTGTGATTTTAGCTTTTGCATTCTCAGAACTATTAAAATGGGACTAAATTGACATCTTACTACTCATGATTAACAATACTGAAAGTTGACTTCTTATGTAATTGAACTAAAAGATGTAAGTGCATGTGTGTGTGTGTGTGTGTGTGAGAGAGAGAGAGAGAGATATTCTTTGTTAATGCCTTTGATCTAGGGTTAATTTCTTATATCATGTGAGTAGTCTAATTTGAATTATGTATATATATGTACATATCTATATATCTATATATCTATATAAATTCTTGGGGGGATAGGACCTGGCTTGTCTTGTTCACGGTTAGATCCCCACTGCAGTTCCTGATATATAGCAGGTGTGTCAGACAATTTGTTGAATGAATGAAATGCTTTATGGCACCAAAGCAGGCAACCATAAGTGCCTTCACTTTTTGGAGAGTCCTGAATTGCAATAAGATCTATTCATTGCAGGAGAGTCCTTACTCACTTTAAGAGATTCTACTGTGAGTCCATTTACTCTGAACAGAGCTTATGTTCATGCATAATACTCAGTTTATGTGCTTCCCTTTGCCTAATAGTTCACTTCTTACCAGCATGGAGTTCAGATTCCATTTGAGGTTTTAAGGTAGGGCTCATTGTACAGGTTTTCAGAGTTGATACTGTATGTTAAGCCCTGGGGAGTATTCAAGCTTTTTCTCTCCTAGAAGTTGGATTCTGATGTAACTTTTAGTGTCAACAGAGAGAAATACAGTTACTGTGTGCTAGACCCTTCCGTGTGTTACCTCAAATACTGCTCCCAACCAACCTTAGAAGCTATGTGCTGTCCTCAACCCCAGCTTAATGTAGTGCAAGGAAGTAATGAACCCACTTACCCATGTGGTTTTACTTCAGTTTGTATCCTTATCTGTGTCCAGTGCTATTCTCATGCTCATTTATTTGTAAGTAACTTGTTTTTTCTTTCTGAAAGCTTGTATTTTTACTTTACACTTAAGCTCAAAAAATTTCATGAGATTTTATATATGTGTGTGTGTGTGTGTGTGTGTGTGTGTGCCTTTTTAAATTTCTAATGCTGTGTGGTCTCATCTTTTTCGTCTAAATACTCCAGTGTCTTCAGAGGGAAGTGCTCTGGACTGTGCTTTGATTATTGTATTTCCCAGTCTGGTCCTTGCTCTTTACTGGAACTTCTTTTATTTTCGGTTAGGCTTCCTACACTGGCCCTCTAGTTCTCTTTTCTTTTCATTCACAATTCCATTTCTGAAACGTTTGCCTTGGATAATAGATATTCATTCACTTGCTTTTCCAGATAATGAAATTATTCTCCAGAAGGGTCTCTTCTACTTTTTACTTCCTCAGTTGGAATTTATAATTTTTTAGTCATGTTTAAAGAGTTCCCCAGTTTACTGTTTTCTTCTGGTTTTTCCTTTCATTCAACAGCATATAAATACCATAACTAAGTGAGCATAGCTTATTTTAGAAATGTGAAACTATTTGAGTGTTAGAGAATATTAATGTAATATATGTATATCACTTTAATAGATCAAAGAAAAAATAGAAAAATTTCCACAGATATTACAAGGGTATTTGATAAATTAATACCTATTGTTGATTAAAGAAAAGTATAATAAATAAGAAATAGCTCTTGGTAATCTAGGAGATAAAACAGGTATTTTTTCATGGTCAATTAACATAACCTCTTCAAACATGTTTTTGTTTACTTATTGTCTGTTTTCATCACTTTTGTTTCAGTGCTCTGACTCCATTTTCAAAAGCATAAAGCATAAATCTATCTGAATTATTTGTTTAATATGCCAAGAGAATCAAAAGGAAAACTTGATAGGTCCTGAAAGCCCCTTTTGGTGATATAATAAAGGATATGTCCTTAAAAGCAATATTAACATATTTAACATTGAAATATTTAAGCAATTTTCCTAAGTGTATCCTCTGAGCTATGAAACTGGTGTTTAATATAATAAAGGGTATCCTGTTACGTTAGTTATAGTGAAGCAAGATTCTATAACAGATACCATTACATTAGTTTAATACACTAGAAATCAATTTCTCCCATATGCCATAGTCCAATATAGATATTTTGGGTTGATAGACAGTTTTTATGTAGCCTATGACTCAGGACAGATACTTAAGAGAGCATCCTCTGTTTAGGTGGTCTTAAACAGGTAGACCAAAAAACTTTTTCCACCAATTTTTCCAACATAAATACTTAGAAATATGCATATGTTTACACTTTTAAGGATAATACCTATCAATCTATAATAGCAAAAGACCGAAAATATTCTGTATTGAGGGGGGGACTAGCAGAATAAGTTACTGTGTATCTATAGTCAAACACTCTGTAACCACTAAGAGGCAAAAGGCCTTGATGTATGTACTGCTTGGAGAAGAAAAGTAAGGTCCAAAACTGTGTGTGGTGCCTCTGTTTATTTATGTACACATGCTCATGTAGTCATAGAGTATTTGTAAATGGATCATAAGAAAACTGATAACTATTTTCTTCTGGTTAAACGTATAAGGTAATGGGGAGATGGGATGGGAGAGAAGCGTTTTTATTTTGTATACTTTTTTGGTAACTTTTGATATGCATCTATTTAAATAAATATAAAAGTTGTTAAAGTACAATAAATAACATGGCACGATGGTTGTAATGTATTATCTAAAAAAAGCTGCTACTGAAAAGAATGTACAATGTGGTCTCATTTTTGCAAATAAATTTGAAAATGATATGTATAAAAATAAGTTTGTGATTTCTGGCTTATATGTATATGTATTTTTATTTTTATTTATTTGTTTATTTTGGATTTTTAATAATGCACACACATCACTATTGTAATTAAAAAAATATAAAAACAAAATGAAACAATGAAAACTTTCCTCTTTTGTTACAAAATCTTCCCCAGACCTATTAAGATTAATGACTGTCCCCTTTGGCTTCCATGCTATATTTTTTCCACACAGTCACACCCTGATCTGTACACATTCATCTTACCTGGGCATTCTTTTAGGGCCTGGAAGTATCCAAGTATCTCATTTCTGTCAAGAACGGTGTCTTTCCCACACCAGGTGTGCAGTCAATATTGAGGTCATGCTTATAGCAGGGACCATTGTGAGCAGCTTGGTTGTCAAGTTTGTTCTTGGTGATGCACCTTGTGTTAGTACAGTACTAGGTTCAGCAATTCTTTAGCAATGCCAGTCGCTTATTAGGCATAGTGCAAAGTGTGTGCCCAAAGATTTCCTTTCTAAAATGGTATTGGTTGCTTCCAAGAGATCTTTTTCTACATCTTAAGTTAGTGTGTTTCTGTTGTAGAAATATTTGTAGTGAAAAATGACAATTTTAAAAATAAATGTGAAAATAGTAAAATTACTGGTGTCGTGAGTGAGCCTACTCTAAGAACAGAGGTGCTCCTACCCATTTGTATGCTAATTTACAGCCTTTCCCTCCAACTTTCCATACCACTCTCCTTTTCCTACTGCTTCCCTTTTCCCACTGCTATCCTTTTCCCACAGTTCCTCTTTGTATATATAGCTATTTTTGATATGATCATCAGGGGTCAGTTATGACTGCGTGAGAAGAAATACATATGGAAGAGCTGATGACTTGCAGCAGTAAGATTTGCTTGAGAAAGAATGAATTTGATTATTTTTTTCAGTTCCCAAACTGTGATCTTATTGTCTGTTTCTTCCTTATGTTCTAGTCAAGAGGTTTACTTAGGGTACATATAGGACCTTTCCATAAACCTTTTCTCATTGGGAGGCTCTTGCAGATACACCCATTGGTCCAAATACTGCCTTCTAAAAAGTGCTAATTCAGATGACACCTCAAAAAAGTCATCATAGACCCTCTTAGTCACTACTCATTCTTCCATTAAATTGTCATATGTTCATTAGAACACTACACTTTTTTCATTCATTTGTTTATCCATTCTGTGTACATGTTCAGAGTACCCATTGTGCATGTTGTTCTGGGAGCTAGGATAAGAGACATTAAGATAGTCTGTCCTCAAGAAGTCTACAGAGTAATGAGAGTACAGTATGGCATTTGAGTACAGTATGACAGTCCAGAGAGCAGGATTCTTTTTGCCTCCAGAAAACATTGATCTAACTAGGCATGGGAAGTTCCAGGAAGATTTGAGTTGAATATTGAAGTTGCAGAGACAGATAGGAAAGAAAGGGAAGGGGATTTCCCAGACTGCTGAAGGTTGTGGAGATGTGAAATATCTTGTGTGTTTGAAGAATAAGTAGATGAGGCTGGAGTGTGAATGAGGGTAGTGGCAGGAAATGAGACTGGAAATAAGGAGGAAACTGTGATGGGCCTTCTGTGCCAAACTGCGAATGTCAGTCTCTGAAAGCACACAGGATCCTTGAAAGACTGTATGAGGGAGCAAGGAAGTAAACCCTGAATTCTGTCTGGGGTAGGAAATCTTAAACCTCATTACCGCTCATTAGTAACTAGTATAGAACTTAATACTTAATAGAGGCGCAGTAATATTGAATTGGGTTCCTGGGTACCGTTCCAATTTCTAAAAAGTTGATTTGTCCAATATAATAACAGTAATAGTGTTGAGCACTGTTTGTACTCTGTCAAGTCTACAAGCATTATTTTACCTAATCCTTAGAACTGCTGAGATAGACGGTATAGTGAGTGTCTTAGAGGGTTTAAATGAGGGGCTACTAGTAGTGGACTACTATATATACCATATATAACTGTACTTAGGCTGACTTTCAACTCCTCCAATTACTAGTTTTTGACCTGAAAGTTATCTTTGTGCCATAGTTTCCTCATCTGCACAGTGTTAATGACACCTACCTCATATTTTATGGAATACTGTGAGGAGTAATGACACATGGAAATACCTGTGAAGTTTTTGGCCATGTAGTTGCTATGTGATGACATACTCAAAATGTAATTCTTAGCTATTAATAACAAATGAAACTTCTTAGTCACCTGAATGGTTAGTGGTGAAGCCAGCTGAACAATGCAACCTGATTTCAGAATCATTAGTTACTGTACTATGTATTACCTATATCTGTGGTTATAGTGCAATGTTTAAAGATGGACTATGAAGTAGGGAGACAGAATGAAAAATGGGAAATACTGTTTGGGCTAGGGAATTATCCTTAGGGCCTCTTCAAAACACCCCCTCTAAAAGAACTCTGGCTACCCTTCCTAAGATAAGGTATGTATGTAAGAAATACAACTCTGTGATTTAGGTAAATGATATAAGTTCCAAATTCAAAATGCATATGGCCAGTACACCTGGGAAATCCCCTCCGGAGGGCTCTCTTGAGGAGCTGGTCTTATAGTGTTGGCACCTGGCATATTGTGTCAAGTCTTGTTGCTCTGTTCTCCATCTTCCCTAGATTTTTCCAACTTTAGGACCCAAGTGGGAGTCTTATGTTGGAGGATGTTGTGCAAACCACATGCGTAGAGAAAATAATTTACATTTTTCTTTTCTTAGCTTCTGGAACATCAGTGATTCCATCCTCCCACTTCTATTGGGCAGAAATTAAGGCAGTCTCCTTATGCTTCATCATCTTCTCCAAAACCTACCACATCACACACACATACACACACACACACACACCTGCACTTCTTGCCATACATATCAGTAAGTGTCCAGTATAATTGCTATTTTTTTGATTCAAGTACCCAAGAACATACCATGTCTTCGGTAATAAAGGATCCTATTGGCAATTCACTTTTTCTTCTCCATTCCTACCCTTTCCACTCATGACTGTATTAACTTTCTTTTTTTCTTAGCTCACCGTTTTTTTTATCTATTTCCTTGCACAGTGCCCAGTCTGTAGTAGGTATTCAATAGCTTTTTAATGAAATGTATATTCATTTAATGAAATGTAAAACAAATGTATATTCATTACCTTAATGATATTCAGTTATAGAAAAATATACAAAGATTAAATGCATTAAGCTTTTTTTTTTTTAAAAAAAAAAATGAGAGTTGTTCTCGTGGGCTCCATCTTCACCTCTGCTGTCACAGTGTAGCTCCCACAACTTCTTGGTTTATTTGATTACCATGAGTATAGGTCTGAGTAATAAAGTAATTGGGTGGATGCTTCACAAATGTTGGAGATATCCAGGTTTTTTTTTTTCTTTTGCAATTGTAATGATTTCACAATGGAAATGTTTCCACAGTCTTAAAGCTATAAAGGAAATGAATAAGCCACAGGGGACATACTACTACTATTGTTGAAAAGGGGATGTAGAAAATAATCTGAGTTAAGTGGAAGATACCAAAAACCCAAGGCCTTTCCTTCAACTCATGTTCTCACTTTGTAGGTTTAAAACTCCTTGGAAACTGGCTTCTAAAGACTTCCAACTTGGAGGGTAGCAGACCCAATTCTCTTAGTTTTCACTTTTGAACCTCTTGCTTAAATTGTAAATTATATTTGAAATTGTAGTAATCCCCCAATATTCTCCTCCTACTCAAGGGCGTAACTTTTCTCCTACCAACTCTAGTTTATAACTTGTTGATCAGGGTGCTTAAACTACAAGATTATAGCTATAGATTTCCAGGGTCCATTGTTTAAAGGACTCAAACTTATGTAGATGCTGAGACTCCTAATCTCTACTGCCTTTCTAGAAAGTCATACAGAAATGTGCTAAAGAGGCTTAAATTTTCAGACTTTATCCTTGTTTGAAAGTCTATACTCAGGTTTCATCTGGGCTATAATGTTTCACCAGTAGACTATGTAGATGTGTGCCTGATCCATCAGGACTTTGGCCCTGGGTCTCATACAATGTATTGCAATATACAGAAACACTCATTGTGTGTCCAAGGAAGATAAGTTTCTGCTCCTAAAATCCACACATCATATGTGTATATGTGTTTGTGTGTGTGCATGTGTGTATGTTGTATCCACAGCCTGGTGGTAGTCTTCAAGACTTTAAGGAAGGTGATGCCCACACTTGAATTTGATGTGATTCACACATGAATCTTGTTCACCTGACCAGACCTTAAGAAATCAGTAAAAGAGGCTCATGTTAAACCCAAAGCTAGTAGGTAAAGAACAGAAATCAACCAAATAGAAAAGAGAAAATTAACAAAGCCAAAAGCGTCTTCTTTGACGAGTATAATAAAATCGATTAGCTTCTACCACAATTGATAAGGGGAGAAAAAGAAACTATCAGCATTGGGGATGAATGCGAAATGTCACCATAAATCATACTAGCATTAAAAGAGAATGAAGGCATATGAAAATTTTATGCTATCTTGGATATTTTCAAATTCCTTTAAGACACAATTTACTGAAGTGAATACAAGATGGCACAGAAAACCTGAACAGCCCTCTATTTAAAATCGTTAGTTTGTGACTAAAAATCTTCCTGTGAAGAAAACTACAAGTCCAGATGGTCTCTCTGGTGATACTATCAACTATTCAAAGAAGAAATAATATCAATATTAAATTCAGAAAATAGAGGAAGGACCATTTCCTAACCTGTTTTATGAGTTAAGCAGCACCTAAATACCAAAACCTGAGAAAAATATTTCAGTATAAGAGAATTACTAATCAGTATTCCTTATGGTCATAAACACTTCAGTAGATTGGATGTGCTGCTCCAAATTTCGTATGTTGAAATCCTAGCCATGGTGTTACCAGAGGTGGAATCTTGAGATAATCACAACAGGAGAATGGCACTCAGGACTGAGATTAGTGCCATTATAAAGGGGCACCCAGGAAACCCTTTTGTCTGCTTTCAGTGAGAAGTCAGCAGTCTGCAAGCCAGAAGAGGACCCTTATCAGACATTGACTCCCTCCAGGCCTTGACCTTGAATTTCACTGTCTCCAGAACCATGAGAAATAAATGTTTATTGTTTGAAGTCAACCCAGTCACTTCTGTTATATATTCAATGTATTTTGTTCTAGCAGTTCAACTGATTAAGACAGAAATAAAAATCAACAAAAAGGTTTATGTGTTGAATCCATGATGAGTAAATGGGATTTACCCAGGAACGTAAGATCATTTGGTCCATAATTAATGTATTTTACATACTACCACTATAAAAGAGAAAAACCATATAATCCTCTATTTCACAAGATTCAGTAATTCTTAACCCAACAAATCAGGGATAGAAATTTACTTAACCCAATAAAGAGAATCTATAAAACACCTATAGTAGCATCATATGTAAAACTGAACCATTAAAAGCCATTCTTCATGATTGACTAGAAAAAATGGCTTTTTCTCTTAGTACTTTTATTCTGTATTACACTGAAGCTTCTGGGCATTGAAATAAGGCAAGAGAAAGTAATAAAATCTATATAGTTTGGAAAGGAAGAAATAAATTCCTCTCAGACACAATTTTTTATGTGGAAATGCTTAGAGAACCTACAAAATTACTAGAAATAACAAGTGGATTAGAAATGTCATACTGAATTAAATGAATATAGAAAGTTCATAAGACATAATACAAATCAATTTTATTAAAAATCTGGTTACTTTTTCAAGTTGAAGTATAACAGTTCTTGTCTTTTAAGATTGCCCATCTATGTCAATGCAAGTCACTCACCCTTAACAAAATTTAAACTTTGCTTAGTAGATTTCATAAATTTGTGTGCAAAAATAAATTGATGTATAATTAATATATAACATAATTTAGATGTACAATATAATAACTTGCTATTTTTTTATATTAGAAATGGTCACAATAATCTAGCTGGAGTAAACATGAGATAGCATTTATCTTTTCAAGTTAGAGTTTTGTTTTCTTTGGATAAATACCCAGTAGCATAACTGTTCATATGGCAGATCTATTTTTAATTTTTTGAAGAACTTCCACACTGTTTTACATAGTGATTGTATCACTTTATATTCCCACCAACAGTGCCCAAGGGTTCTTTATTTTCCACACACTTGTCAAACTTATTTTTTTCAACTTTTTTGACAATAGCCATTCTAACAATGATATCTTAATGATTCTGATTTTCATTACCCTGAAGATTAATGATGAGCATTTTTCATGTACCTGTTGACCATCTATATGTCTTCTTGGAAGAATATTCAGATCAGTTGCTCATCTTTAAATTGGATTGTGTATTGTTCATTTTTCTATTGAGTTATATGAGATCTTTATATATTTTAAATATTAATCCTTTATCACATAATGGTTTGTAAATATTTCCCCCATTTATCAGATTGCCTTTTCATTTTGGTGCTTTATGGTACAGAAATTTTAAAATCAAATGTATTTTTACAGATTGCAGAAACAATTGGAAGATTCAATTTAAAATACAGTTCTACATTAGTTAACACCAAAAAATTATAAAACACAAAGATGGATCATAGGTCCAACCATAAAATCAAAACTATAAAACAAGATATTGGGAGATTATCTTCACAAATTTGGGTTAAACAAGGATTTTTTAGAGAGCATAAATAGCCCTAATGAAAAGTAAAATTTTTGAATAAATTGCAAGTAAAATTAACATGAAAACATAGCAAAAACGAAGACTCAGTGAGAGAAAATATTTACAATACATATTTGACAAAGGATTTATATGCAGAATAAGAAAAAACTGTCATCAATAACATACCAACAGCCCAGTGTGAAACAGGCAAAGACTTGAGCAGGGAGTTTATGAAGGAAGTGGAACAGATAGCCAATAAACACATGAAACTGCTCAATGCCTTTAGTCTAGGAAAATACAAATTCATATTTCAATGAAATACCATTTCATACCTATTAGAATGGCTAAAATGAAAAAGACCATTTGACTAGTGGTAAAAGTGTGACATTTTGGTGGGAACTGCTAGTGGAAGTATAAAATGATACCCTACTTTGAAATTTTTTTCATAGTTCCTTATAAAGTTAATCATTTATTTATGGGGTGGGTCCAGAATTCTACTTTAGGTATTTATCCAAGCAAAATGAAACTACGTCCACAAAAGAATAAGCATAAGAATATTCACAGCAATTTTATTCACATTAACTCCTAACTGGAAAGAACCCAAATGTTCATCATTAAACTATATTATGATGCACATAAAAATTTACTCAGCAAGAATGAATTACTGATACATGTGGCAACAAGAAAAAACCCCAAAACATGTTGAGTGAAAAAAGTCAGACAATTCACACTGGATCTACTTATATAAAAATCTAGAAGGGGCAAAATTTAGGTTGATAGAAATAAGAAAATTCAAAATGGGGAAAAATTATAGTAAGAACAAGCAAGCAAATATGAAAATTGGGTGCAAATATCAGATAGTAGATGTTAAGGCAAAAGCATTTCATGAAATATTCAATCAAGCAGTGCATTTTGTATTGCTTTACAGGTATTTCATTTGTTTTGATGGTTGAATTAATATCTGGTAGGTAAAATGTTAAAATAAAAACCAAAATATTATTAACACAAGAGATATTTAAAAGGACTTCAATAACTGCAGAGCATTTCTAACAGAATACAGTAGTGAAGGATAAGTGGGTAAAGAAATATAAAATTTGAATGAGAAAAACCAATGCCCTATAAAGAAGCAGCATGTTTCCCAAGATCCTTATTAAATACAAATAAAATGTGATTATATAGTGGGCCAAGTATAAAACTTTTATTTTCAAAAGCAGGAAACATAGATCACATTCTGACCATGGTACCTTAGGAAATGAAATTGGTCAAAGAAAAAAAAGTAGAGTTTGAATATTTTAACAGACGTTCTCCTAAGTCACTTTTTGGAGCAAAGAGAAAATGTATTTATGACTGGCAGTGAAAATTGCTTCTAAAATATAAGCATAGCCAAGGCAGTACTTAGAGCAGATTCATTGCTTTAAACATATTTCATATTAAATATGAAAAGAGAAAAAGAAATAAGTTACAAATAGTAAACAAATACAGTGAAATATAAGCGAATCTAACAAAGTTAAGTATCAACATTATAGAGTTGTTGAACCAAAAGAGAGTGGAATGGCAAGTCTATAAACCTAATAGATAAATCTGTTAGTATATTGAGAAAAAAACAAATAAAACCTCTAAAAAGACAAAGAGGGAAAGAAGGGAAACCAACACAATAGGATTAGAAACATAAATGAAACCACAGATATGAAGAAGATCAGAAATTACAAGCACTTAAAGATAAGTGGTACTTATGATTAAACTCCTGAATCTGAAAGTCATGATAAAAGATATGCTCTTCCAAGGAAGAAGCAAATTTCCAAAATTAAAAAAAAGCTGAAATTATTAAAAAAGCGTACAACAGAAACCAGACAAGGAACTGTAAAGACTGTTGAAGATCTATTTACTGCAGGAATCATCAAAATTTGATTTTTAATGGATAATCTATGGAAATGTTCAAGGCACATTTTCAGTAATTATTTTAGAAATTAGAAGTATACAGAATTATTCTCAGTTCATTTATTTTTTGAAGCAGATATAAATTGAATACCCAGCATTGTTTTGATACCAGGCCTGACAAAATGTATGAATATTACTCTATCAGTCTCACCAATGAATATATCTATAGTAAATATTGGAAAATTAATTACTGTAGTGTGTTAAACACCATAGCATGTAATATGGGATTACCTCAGGAATTTGTAAATAGTTCAAAATGAAATTAGTAATGTGATTCATAAAATAAGACAGGCTAAAAGAGAAACAAATATGATGCCAGAAAGGCATACGGTACAATTTGCTATCCATTTTTTGATTTAACACTTTTAGTAAGGTAGAACTATAATTGAGGAGACTTTGATTTACAAAACTGTATGTTTCAGAGGTTTAGGTTCACACCTCTTCATATGTATATATGTGCATATATACATATACACCTGTATCTATATACATATAGATACATATATATATATATATACACATATAGATACAGGTGTATATGTATATATGCACATATATATCTATATATGTATCTATATCTATATCATCTATATCTATATCACCTATATATCATCTATTATCTGTATCTACACACCTGCCATCAAGGTACCCATAGTCTTCCGCCATAGTCTACTGGGCTCCCTCCCCATTTACCCTCCTTCCCTCTGGTAGACTCAATTTTATTGTTATATTTCTATGGTTTATTTTTGGTTTGGCTTTATCTGACCCTTTGTTTTGTTTCTCTGTATTCCACACATGAACGAAACTATTTGTATTTGTCTTTCTCCTTCTGGTTTATTTTGCTTAGTATAATCCCCTCCAGTTCCATCTGTATTGTTGCAGATGTCTGAATAGTATTCCATTGTGTGCATATACCACCTATTTTTAATCTACTCAAATATCCTTGGACATTTAGGTTGTTTCCATAACCTGGTAGTAAAAAGGGATGCTGCTAATAAGAATGCATTTATCCCTTTGAATTAGTGTTTTGGTATTCATTGGGTAGATACCTAGGAGAGGAATTGCTGGATCATAAGATCTTCTTTTAATGTTTTGAGAAATCTCCATACTATTTTCCACAGGGACTAGACTAATCCACATTTCCACTGATAGTGTATGAGAATTTCTTTTGCTCCACACCCTCACCGACATTTGTTATTTCTGATCTTTATGATATTGGCCATTCTCACAGGTGCAAGGTTTTTGATTTGCTTTTCCCTGAAAAGTGATGATAAGCACTTCTTCATGTCCTTGTTGGCCCCCTAATGTCTTCTTTAGAGATGTCTATTTACTCTTCTGCCCATTCTTTGATTGCATTTGGTTTTTATTTTTGATTTATGAGTGCTTTATAGATCTTGGCGATTAGTCCTTTGTCAGATGTGTGATGTGCAAATATTTTCTCCCACTGAGTCTAGTATCATTTCGTTTTCTTCATTATTTTTTTTTTTGCTGAAGCTTTTTGCTGTGGACCTATTTGTTTGTTTTACTTTGTTTCTCTTCCTGTTGGAGTTGAGTGCCTAAAAACACATGAAACAATGTCGTAGAATTGGTTTGCCCATGCTTTCTTCTCTGGAGTTTATGGTTTCAAGTCTTACATCCAAATCTTTAGTACATTTTGAGCTATATTTTTGTATTTGGTGTGAGGTAGTGGTCTAGTTTCACTCTTTTGCATGTGGCTGTCCTGTATTGTTAACACTACCTCTTGAAGAGACCTTCCTTTCTCCACTCTTGGCTCTATAGCCATGTTTTCTTCTTTCTTTTTTTCTCTCTCTCTCTCTTTCTTTTTTTTGTTTTTTTTTTTGAGACTAGGTCTCGCTATTTTACCCAGGGAACCGCAGGCTCAATTGCCTGTGGTTCCACAGACTCAAGCAATCTCAGCCCCAGCTTCCCAGATAGCTGGCACGCACCACCATGCCCAGCTATTTTTTTGGGGACTGAGTCTCGTTATGTCGCCCCTGGCGGGTCTCGAACCCATGGACTCAAGCAATTCCTAGTCCCAGTCTCTCTCCATAGGCTGCAATTAAAGGCATGTGCAACCATGCCCAGCCGTATAGTGATATTTCTTAAATAACTTGGTGTAGTTTCATTCTTTTGCATGCGGCTGTCCTGTTTTGTTAATACTACTTCTTGAAGAGTCTTCCTTTCTCCACTCTTGGCTCTATAGTGATATTTTCTTAACCTACCAAGACATATTCATGAGAAATATTACTGCTTAATAACCGAACCTTAGAAATATTCCATTAAAGGTGCCAGATGCCACTGAAAATATTACATATTAAATATTATTATGGGGATTTTTAGCCAATGTTTTTAAACAGAGAAAATTAAGTATTAATTTGGAAAGGAAGAAAGTTATTTTTCCCATAATATATTTAGAAAATAAAAGAAATCAAATGCAAAGTTTTTAGAGCTAATTTGAAAAATTGGTAGATCTCTGATTAGTGATATCTGCACATACACATGCATACACATTTATCACCACAAAGATGGATAAATGTATATAGTGTACATATATATATACACTATCCACACATACACATCTATACATGTACATATTTTTATGTGTATAGGTATTATACATACATATAGCATTCTTAGAAGTCAACACAAATCAGTTAGAAAATAGAAAAAAATCCCTTTTACAATTGTAATAAAAATATACTTAAGAATCTATTTAGTGAAAATTATGCAGAAGTACATGAACAAAACAGAGAAACTTCTGAGGGACAACAGAATATTGGTGTAAGTGGAGAGAGAGAGAGATAGAGAGAAAAAGAGTTCATATTTTTGGTTGAAAAAGACTCCAAATTATGAAAATGTACATTTCTGTATATTCTAACCATATTCCCACTGGCAGGTTTTGGGGATTTGACAAAAGGAGTCTAAGATTTGGGTAGAATTATGTTCAAAGATATTTAAATGTAAAAAAAAGTAATAAGGAGGACTTGTTCTGTAAGTTATTTTATATGAAAGTGTGGTAATTTGTTTTGCATAGAACTGGTTCAGAAGTAAGGAGCACACAGGAATAGGATCAAAACCTAGACACAATCACAAGTGTATATAACATATTAGCATATAGTAAAGTTATAAATTGCACTTTCAATCAGGGAAAATGACTACATTATAAAAAACAGTGGTTGGTGAACTAGTTAGCTTAGAAAATGTATTTTTGAAGCTTCCTGCTCCATAGTCAGTGTCAAATTACTCTAACTTTTCATTCTATGCAGTTGCTTCCAATTCTCTCCATCACCTTTTTGTCCAAAATTTCTTCAATATTCTTTTTTGGATCCAGCTTTTATCTTCTTCCTCTCCTTTTCTCCTTTTCCTGGATCAATTTTCCAGATGATAATTCTCTCTCTTTCCAGCATAAGACAAGTCTTCTGGCTTCATGCACTTATCTACCTTAAAAAGGTCTTATTACAGGTTTGGACAAAACAATCTTTCCTTGAGAGATGTTGATGGTTGAGTGAATGGGTTGATTCTCATTAGACAACAGCAGAATATGGGCCTAGAGGAGAAGAGGCTGTGAATACTTGGGTGATGATATTTTTCTCACCATCAGAATTAAATAAACTGAGTTACATACGAACTAGAGTATGTTCATCATAAATAAAACCAATCAGAGATTTTCAGATTGCCTGAGTGCTTATAGGATGGCTCAGAGACTGCCGAAAGTGGACAACAAGTAGGACTACTACTAGATAGCTTATGACTTCCTAAATATGCTTTAGCTAGGACAATATCTGTGTGTTGGGTTCACGTAAAACTTTGATTCAGGAAAGGTTTCACTGCTGAAATTTTGAAGGCCATTTCTCGCTAAATGATGATAAATATGCACAGCTGGAAAGAACTAATTTTTTTAAAAAGGCATAGTTTGTAAATTTTAAAAGCATGATCACACACAGCACTTAATATTAGTTATATCTGAGTGATAGGAAGTACATGACTTCATATACTCCATATGCTTATCTTTATTTAAAATCTTAGAGTGTTAACATATTAAGGTTGTTTTTATTTTTATAACTTCTAATGAATAATTTGGTACAATAAATTGCACAAAAATAAAAGTGCATAATCTGATGACTTCATATCCATGTATACCCAATAACCCCCAACCAGATCAAAATATAGAAAATTTTTTATCCCCAGATGTCTGTTTCTAGTGTCTAGCCCCTCATCCCACTGCTCGACCTATGTTATCACTATCTTGGCCTATGTTAGATTTGTGTTTGCCTGTTCTGTTATTTCTTGTAAAAGGGTCTTGTAATTAATGTCTTTTGGTTCTATATCAGTTTCTGAGATTCATTCATATTAGTATAATTAATCCATAATTCATATGTACATTAGTTCATACATTTTATTATAAATTATATTAGTTTATAGGTTAGTTCGTAAGTTTTCTTCAAATTGCTGATTAACATTCAATTTTATGACTATAGCACAATTCTTTATCCATTCTTTCATTAGATACTTGGATAATTCCTAATTTTTGCTATTATGCTATTTTATAATTTGCTATTAACATAGTGACTCTCGACAATCTTGTGTGATTGCTTCTGAGTGGACATATCCAGTTTTCTTGGGCATATACCTATAAGTGGGATTCTAACATATATGTGTCTTGACTATTCAAGATTCTCCCCAAATTTCTATGTCTCAATTACCAGTACTAGAGAGTGATCTATTTTCTATCACTATAAGTAAACAAACAAGGCAGACTTTCCCCAATGGGGACACTAAAACTGAATAGGAGGGAATATGGCAAAACCAACTCTCCTCTTGTCCAGAATCCAATCAAGAGAAAGAAGCACATGCAACAGTAGGTCTTTGGGTCAGCATTGTTCTTGGTGTCAGTGTGTGTCTGGGTTGCAAGACCAGAAGGATGCTAAAGACCAATTGAAGGATGTGGAAAGCCTGTCTCAAGAAAGGGCTGGGCATTAGGTGACAAGTTAGGTTCCTCCAGTTAACTCTTAGGATTCCAACTCTTAGAGGATGTTGGAAAGAAGGGGTAGATTCGTGAACCAGCCACATGCTGATTGTTTGGATGAATCTGGTTTCATTTTATTTTTATTTTATTTTTATTTTTTGAGACTAAGTCTCGCTATGTTGCCCGGGATAGTCCTGATCCTGTGGACTCAAGATATCCCCAGCCTCAGCCTCCCAGGTAGCTGGGTTTACAGGCGCCCACCATCATGCCCGGCTGCTTTTTCGAGACCAGGTCTCACTGTGTTGCCCGGGGTAGTCTTGAATCTGCAAACTCAAGTGATCCCAGGCCTTTTGCCTCCCAGCGCTTGGACTACAGGTGCGCACCACCATGCCTGGCTCATTTGATGTTTACACTAGCTATCAGGGTTATTGCTTCACTTCTCTGGGCATACAGGATAGGACATCTTTAAAGTGCCACTAAACTGGGGCTGATTTGAAACTGCAGGGGGAAGAACTCACAGAAAAAAGAGAGCTGATGCAGATAGGACCCTAACCCTAAGTATACAATTCAGCCTAATCCTGGGACACAGGTGGCATGAGAGTTTTATAGGTAGAAGTCTTTCTAAGTGTGTGGGAGGAACACAGTCTATTAGTATGTGACCTGAGTAGGTGTTATTTTTCAGGACAAGTGGAACTACCTGAACTAAATAACCATTAGAAGGCCCAAATAATGATAATGATAGTGAGGTAGTTAAGACATAATCTCAAATATAATCAGATACATCATTTCTAATCCCATAGAGTCCTTTGGTCTGTTTCATGGTCCTAATCCAGATCCTTAGGCCTCTTTGGAGGACACAGAAAATTGTTATGGGTGGTCTAGGTAGTGAAGTTCAGCTGATTTGACTACTGCAAAGCATGTCTTGAATCCCTTTGATTTCTTTCCAGTTTTACTGCTGTCAATTTAGTTGAAGAAAGTATAATGTACTTTCTGTGGGCTATTCTAGTAGTCTCTTTACTGGTTTCCTGTCAACTTCTGCCCACTCCGATTCTGTCCATATAGCATTGCTCATCTGGTCATGTTATTTACCGTCTACAAATCATATTGAAATTTCAGGAGCATATATTTGAAAGTAGAGACTGTGTACACTAGAAAATACCAGTTTGGGAGTTAGAAGACTTAGATTCTAATGCTGACACAAACACTAACGAGCTGTGTGACTGAACAATCCTTCCCTCACTTCCTGGTTCTCAGTTTCTTCAGCTGTATATCAGACTGAACCAAATGAAGAAGACTCTAAGCATCATTATGGACCTAGCAGTCTGTGAGACTTCGCGATACTGATTTAGTTCTTCTGAAAGAACTTTCATAAGCCCTTTCTTGGGAGGGAGAGAAGTGAGACTCCGGGGTGGTATTTCAGTCAGCTCTCCTGTTTTTCTTCTCAGAGATGCCAGGAATCTTTGAAACGTTGATAGTTCCCAGACACTGAGGAAAACCATATGAAAATATTTCAAGAGCATTTCCTCATTTTAGCAGGTGTGTCTCAAGGACTGAGAGTTCCCTGTGGTTTTGCTTTGCTGGTATAAGTTCTTGATAAGTTCTCTGTGCTCACTGTCATTCAGTTCAGGCCTGTCAGTAGGTGCATCGTTTTTCTATGAAGTGTTACTACCATCCCCATTGGATTCTGACTGAGGGGTGAATGTAGACATGTGCATTTGTCCAGTTCTGGTTTTCAAAATTAAGTCTTATGGCTAGTAAGGACCTGCGCTGTGCAAATATCATTTTCCTGGTTTTGATAATGTACCATTGTTATACAAGATACAACTGATGGTGCATGGGATCCAGCAGCTCTATCTTGGCAACTGCCTATAAATCTTTAATTATTTAAAAATTTTAAAAATTGATCAATTTTAACAAGATAGTTACCAGGACACTTTAGGGTTGATTTCATAGTATTTCACTCAACTGTCTGAGTTGGGCATTTTCCCCCCTAAAGTAAAATGTACTAGCTGTCAATGCAATGCCTCTTTCTAATTTTGATTGCGAAGTCTGTTTCCAGACTTCTTTGAAGTTTCAACCCTTCACTCAGTGGCCTACAGCACCAAGTTCAACCTATCAATAATATTATGTATCCCAGTCTTTGGGGTCTTTACAGTCCATGTAAAGTCTTTTCTAATCTTCATTTGTAGGTCATCCCTTCCTAAGTCTGTGCAGAGGTCTGACCAGTGTTCCTCTTACACCTTTGAGGAGACATCCTCAAATGACAGCATGATGTGTAACATGCCCAGTGGTCATTTGGGTATTTAGTCAGAATCCATTTTTCTCTAGTTCAGATGATGCTTGTCAAAGTATGAAGACAATGGGATGATGAGAAAGGGATAATTAATGACCCCTTCAAAGATGCCCTTGTCTTCCATCTCAGAATCTGTAAACATATTAGGTTACATGGCAAAGGGTGCATTGAGGTTGCAGATGGAATTCAGATTGCTAATCTGTGACCTTAAAATAGGAAAGTTATCCTTGGTTATTTTGATGGTTCCAACATGATCACAAGTGTATTTAGAAGTAGAAGAGGGGGAGAAGAGAACAAAGTGAAAGAAATAGATGTGATGAAGAAGCAGGATTAGAGAAATGTACTTGTCTTGAAAATGGAGGAAGTGACCAAGAGCTGGAAAGTGCAACTAAAAGAATTTAGTCTTCAGGAGGACTCATGTTGAATTTCTGAGCTACAGAATTGCAGGATAATAGATTTGTGATAGGCCCTGTTTTTGCAGCAATTTGTTCCATCACAATGGAGAACTGATGCAACAGACAACTAATAGAATGCCTCAATATTATACTGCAATTATGACATTTCAGGATAAAGATTGAAGAAGGCCTGGTGTTTAGGAAACAGAGAAGAGATATTTCATTGTGTTGAGGGAAAGCTGAGACAGGAGGCAGTGACTCAGAAATTCAAGAAGCTCCAGGCTTCTTGGACAAGATCTTAGCAAGAAGGACAGGGATTTGTCAGGAGAGACAGTGTGAAGAATCAGGAAAAGAGAGTTTCTAGTCAAGCACTTTTGGGGATTTGGATTACATGGATGACAGCATAAAGGTGAGACCTGGGTGGGGGAAGTGAATGTGGAAACACACACTTTGTTCGGGTTAGACCAGGGAAGAGAAAAAAAGTAGAAAGGGGAATCAGCAAGTGTGGACTTTAGTCCTTGTTCTTTCTGAGCTGTCTTGAAAACTGGCCTTCAGTCTCCCCTATGTAAGATCTAGAGTTCAGAGTTTTGAGATTGTCTTTCAAAATGAAACAAAATGGCACAATTTGATGATAGACATTAGTCAGCTCTTTAGGAATAATCTGACTGGTTACAGCATTTCAGGTCACTCTGTCACCGTTAGCATCTTCAGACACAGTTCAGCACAAGGCATGTAAATGAAAGTGGTATATGACTTGTGAGCAGAGTAACTTTGCTCTGCTCATGCGTGTTTGTCATATTGCTTCAGTGTGGAAACCATGATGGTGTATACAAGGCTCCTGTGATTGAAATATTTTGTATTTACAGAGTTGTAAGTCTGTGATGTTTTTCTAGGGGCAAGTTCAGAATCTTTGCAAACTGCCATATGACCCCTTCTGGGGTAAACAGGTAGTAACCCTTTGAATCTGGTCAAAAGAGAAACACAAGGCTATGGCTCCCCAAATGTCTCTTAATTGTTAGGTATTAAATATTCTAGAATCCTGAAGGACTGAATTCAGTAAAAATGTCTTTACATTCTGTTTGATTTTGTACACTTTTCAGTTTCTCACAAACCTTTTACTGACAGAGCATCGTAGCATCTGCCAGTGATAGGGCAACCAGAGGGTTTGGCAGCTTGTGGGTGGGAGTTTCAGGGTTTGGGGACTTGGCGGCAGTTAGATTGGGCTGTTGGTGTGGGAGGATGGAACTGTGTATTGATGATGGTCTTGGCTTTTCCTAAATCACAATTGCATCATATGAGATAGCTGAATTTATGTTGAGCTTTACAAAAGCCTCCTGGGAAAAGGGCAAAACTGGTTTTAATGCGTAAGAAATTTATTTATGGCAATTATGATACCAAGCTGAGACTGGAGACTGTTGAAAATCTGGACCATTTCCTGGTGGAGGAAAAAAAAATTATTTTTTAAGTAGGAATCATGTAGTAGAATCACTGTAGTCACAGTCTATTTTAAAAGTGTTCTTGCCCTTCCATAGGGCAGCAAGAGGGATATTCATGAAAGCTAATTAAACAAGAATGAGTCCTGGAAAGAGCTTTGAAGGAGCAAAAAAAATAAGGGTATTAAGGGTGTGAGGAAAGAAAATGACCAGCTCTCCAGAAGGTGGTTTGAGGATGTCAAGTTTGGTTGATCAGGTTTCTTATGACTCATCGCATAACAGAGCTGTATGACTGGTCCTGTGGAAAACACAGGGTCATGTTTTTTGTAGTATTGATGACTCCTAGGGGCTATGGATCCCCTCATAGGTTTATCTGATGTGCGTAAGTGGGATTTATATCTTTTTAGATCTTTGACTTGATTTTTAACTTGTGGTGCCCTAATTTCTAGTGATGGAATGTCACAGAATGACAATTATTTTGTGATTTTTTTTTCAAACATGGAGATTAAAACACAAAAGCACACCTTCATCATCCTGACATATTATCCTCTAGCATGGATTATTTTTGGTTAGATTCTGGTTAGTTCTTCCAGTATAGTAGTAAAATGTCATCTATCTATTGACAACTTGGGAAATATGAACTTTTTTCTGGCCACTTCTTTCAATTAAACTCTGTAGAGTCTTCTTTTCCTTTCCTCTAATGGCATTTTAAGTAGGTTGAAGCATCCTGTTCATTTTTAATGAGTAAAAATCAGTCTCATCCAGTTTTAAAATCCAATATCATATCCAATTTAATTCCTAACTTATTGCTCAAGGGACTCTCTCTCTCTCTCTAACTTTCTATCTCCCTAAAGATTCTAGTTGTACTGGCATGCCTATTATTTATTTGAAAGAGTGCAACTTATATCTGGGTTTTCTAGTACAACTCTAAGTTTCTCAGTTTTGTTGGAATATGTATATCTGGAGAATTTTTAGAGAAGGCAGCTACTATCTTTGACTTTAATATAACTCAGAAGGATCTGTTATAATGGGATATATATAGTTGCAAACATTTATTTGATGGAAAGCAGCTTATATCTTTGGTTCTCTAATACAACTCAAAGATATTCTAGTTTTACTAAAATGTGGCTTTCTACACAGTAATTTTGAAGAAAGAAATTTATCTTTGGTTTTCTATATTGATGTAGAAGAATTTTAATTGTACTAGATATGTCTAGTAGTCACACAGTGTTTGGAAGAATACAGCCTATATCTTGGCATTAGACTACAAATCTAAGATTAATATATAGATACGATTATGCATATACTTAAATATGTATAGAAGATTGTTTGCATCTAAGATTCTATCTATCCACTTCTCTTTCTCTGTCTGTCTGTCTTCCTACCTCCTTACCTACTTACTTACCTACTATCTAGATACAGCTTCTAAGATAACCCATCCCCTTCTCTCTGAATATGTAGATCATTCAGGATCAGGTTGAGAGACTTTGGGATAGAGGAGGTAACAATAGTCTTACACAATTGTTCTGCCACTTGTGGGAAGATGCCCCTTGTTTTATTCTGCTCACTCTAGTTCTATCAATGCTGGCCGCTTCTGCTGATACAATAATCTGTAATTTGGTTTCCTGTTCAGGAAAACCTTCCCACGCTGTCAATGAGGACTTCCTTAGAGAAGTGCAGCCTTTTTGGGGCCCATAGCTCTAGCTCTCTCTCTGGCAGGTATCAATTCATTTGTTCCTCACTGTCTGGACAGCCCTGTTTGTCCCTTCTCAGTTCTGTAGTTCTTTCAGTGGACCAGTGAAAACACTGAGATTTTCTGTCATGAAACTAGGCTGGATGTGGACATATCTTTTACTCCCTAGGATTGCTGTATAGTTTTCTGATGCACTGTTACAGGGCTACCCCATTAGCTCCTTACCTTCAAGGAGAAATGGGCATAGGTCTCTGTGGTCAAATGTATACCTCTCAGCTTTAGCCAAGTTCTCCCTAGAACTCATTCACCAGGATCTAACACTGCTTTACGCATGGCACAGTAAGATACCAATGGGCTCCTTTTGTTGTAACTACTGTCAGTGTTGCAAGGAGTTCTCTTTAGGCACTTCATTCCCCACTCCTGCCAACAAACCTGACTTGGGAGGAAAGAAAAATTCCTCACTGTGACTGTATTTGCCATAAAACTGAAAACTTCCATCATGGTCCTTTTCTACCCAGACTCTCAAATGGACTAGGAAGACATATAGGGTGGAGTTGATGGCTGCCTGTCATGGTTTAGTTTTGGCTACTTGTAAGCCTTGAAGGAAAGCATCTGTCCCTGGAGCTCTGGAAACTCAATGATGGAGATTTCATCTACAGATCCTAGCACCAGTTTGGGGGCTACGGAAAACATTCTAGTCAATATTCTGGCATACTAATATTTGGTTTTTACATGGTTGCTTCACTTGTCAGTCAGAGGCCTTTCAGTGTTTGTGTTTTAGTGTTTGTGTCTGTCAACCCATATTCCTGGAAAAATTTTATTTCTATTCATAGAAAATAATGGGTTATTAAAAATAATATAAGGCTCTGTTTACTTCAGTACTGATTTGTTTTCCAGGAAATATTTGATTTCTCTGGCTAAATGCTGTAAATACTGTAGGACTTTTTATCACATTGCTTATTATAATAGGGATTTCTTTTGAAAGTAAAATTATGATCTTCAAAATGTGTTCTACATAATAAAAGCTGAGGATAGTGGCAGAGTGTGTGTTGAAGTTAGGTCAACTTGGCTAGAATCAGCAATAATGTGAGAAGGGATAAGTCACTTAACATCTTTCCTCATAGGCAAACTAACATGGTTCACCATCTTAGAGTTATGAGAATTGAGTTGAATAATGTATGTAAGACAGTTAACACAATACCTGGATCAAAGGAACTATGTAGTAATGTTAGCTACTTTTATTATTTCTGCTGTATAAATAATGTCATATTATTTAAGTAATCATGAGATTCTGCTAAGATTTGACTGAAATCACATTGAATTGGCCAGGGGAGGCCTAGACTGGGAAATCTAGCAGAGGGTTAGCATCTGTCAAGACAGCAGGAAACTAATTCTAGTTCAGGAGAACAGACAGCAAAGGTGAGGGATTCCATATAGGAAAGTGAGATACAAAAATCAGAGATTAAGGTCAAAGAATGTGGAGAGCACAACAAGGATCAAACCTGATAATTATGGATTTGAAAGTTATGTCAAGAACTCATCTCTGAGGGTAGACAATTTGACTTGTAGTCAAATTGTAGTAACTTGTAGCTTTAAGTGTGAGGGAGAGTAATTCCCTGTGGCATTTCTCCTTTTGCCAGAGAGATCATTACATATTTTTTTTCTTATTACCAATAGGCCTCATTTCCTTTGTTTATTTTTTGCTTAACTCTGGTAAGGGTGAAACAGAATTATGTATTCTTACTTTTTTAAAAAAGTGGGGTAGGCAAAAATAATCTTACTCAAGTTTTAATTTTTTTACATTTATTTAAATGTCATATTTGTTAACTGTTTATATTTAATTTGTGAATTATTATGTAGACCATTTGTTGATTGTTTATTGATATTTTAAGGTTATAAATCAGTCCACACACTTGATAGATTGATTCTCAGTTAATCATATTTGCTGAAATAATTTTTTTCTTTTGAATTTTTGATTTTACTTTTTCAGTGGACATAGAATCAGCAAAGTGGAAAGGCAACCTATAGAATGGGAGAAAATATTTGCAAATCATATAAAGGGATTGATGTAAATCATAATAAGAGATTAATATACAAAATGTTTACAATTTAATAGCAAATCTTATAATTCAATAGCAAAAAACACAAATAATTATTAAATATATCAGGAAAGAACCTGAAAAGGCATTTTTTCCTAAAAGTCACATATATGTCCAATAGTTACTGAGAAAACCACTTGATAGCATGATCAGAGAAATGCAAAAATCCAAAACCACATTACTATATCACCTCATTCTTGTTAGGCTGTGATGGTTATCAAAAAGTCAAAAGACAAATGGTAAAGCTGCAGACCAAAAGAAACTTTGTGTGTTGATGGGAAATTAAGTTGACACAGTGACTATGGAAAACAGTATGGAGGTTCCTCAAAAAATTAAAAATAGAACCGCTATATTACCCAGCAATCTCAATCTTGTGAAATAAAATCATTGTTTTGAAGAGCTGTCTGCATTTTCATGTTCACTGCAGCATTTACAAATAAATATAAGAGAAAAACCTAAAGGTATGTCAATGTGTAAATGGTGAAGAAAATGCAATAAAGCACATATATACATCATAGAATACTGTTCAGTGTTAATAAAGAAAAGAAAGGAAATCCTGTTACTTGTGACAATGTAGACAAATGCTGTGTGATCTCGTCTGTATGTGGAATCTTAGAAAGCCAAAAACCCCTAAAAGATGATCTCATGTTAACAGTGGTTCCCAAAGACTAGGTATGGAGGTAAAGGGGAAATTAAAAAATTACAAAGAGAAGCTAAAATGATGATTCCTGGGGGCAGGAATAGGGGACTAACAGGGAGTTACTCTTGAATGGATATAGACTTTCAGTTTTACTAGATGGAAAGAGTTCTGAAGATGGATGACAGGATTGTACATTAGTGAATTTAATGCCATTGAATTGTACACATAGAATGGTTAAAATAATGTTTTGTGTTAGTGTATTTTAGTACAATAAAAATTTAAAAAAAGTGTTGAGACACAAAAAGTAGAGGATGTACCTTCAGATATTTCAGAGATTAACTAGATAATAATATGATATTATGATGGGAAATATTTTGGTGGTATCTCAAAAAATTTAGACATGTAATTATCATAGCAATTCCACTCCTAGGTATATACTCTGAATAGTAAAAAATAAATAAATAGAACTCAGTTTAATATGTGTACACCAGTGCCCATTGTAGTACTATTCACAAAAGCCCAAAGGTAGAAACAACAAATGTCCATCAACAAATTAAAAAAAAAGCAAACCTAAATGCTATAAGTACATCCAATAGTGTATTATTCAACCCTAACTAGTGTATTATTCAGCTCTAAAAAGGAATAAAACCCTGGCACATACTATAACATGGATGAACCTAGAAAACATAAAATTAACTGAAACAACATTCAGAAGGACAAATGTTTTAAGTTTTCACTATATAAAGTCTCTAGAATGGGTAAGCTCACAGAGAAAAAAAGTACAATAGAGGTTACCAAAATTGGGGAGGAAGAAGGAGAAAAAAATGGAGTTATTGTTTAATAGGTAGTTTCCATTTGGGATAATGGAAAAGTTCTGGAAATAGTGATAATTATTATACAACATTGTGATATACTTAATTCCACTGAGTAGTTCACTTAAATATTACTAAAATGATATATTTTATATCTGCCACAATAAAATTTTTTTATTATTTTAATTTTCCCCTCTTTTTATTATTTTTTACTTAGATCATTGTAGTCTTCAGAATCTCCCACCACCATATCACCTGTGAACACCATATTTGCTGGGGTTTTCTTGGTGTAGTGGTTACCACATTAGTACACAACTGGTGGGGAGGGAGCTGAAGGGAGGGAGCAGTCAGGAAGGGAAGGTGGTGGGTAGTCCCCGGAGAATACAAAGTTGTGAAATATATCTATAAATAAAAAAATTTAAAAAAGAATTTTTAAAAGAAATAAACTTGTACTAACCTGTTAAAGGACTCATGATTTACTTAAATAAATATTTTAATTTTAAACATTTGAATATGATTGCTTGCATTATAGTATTATAAATTGCAAGCATTTATAGTTGAGAATTAGCACATGTATATACTACTTCAGGTTCACTACTGAAGTTCAGCCCTTTATCATGGTCCCTATTTTCCCTAGTTTAATGACCCCACTTTCCCTTTCCCTCTGAACCAATTTTATCATGTTTACATGATATATACATGTTTTACATATAATTCTGTTTTCCTCTAGGCACTATAAAGTTTGATTTTGCATATAACTATTACCTATCTGAAATTTATCAGATATATATATATAACATATACAAATTGATCATAGCATTATTTGTTATATATTCTCTTCTGTGTTGATTTGTGATCTGTATCATATAATAAACAGGTATAATAAGCACTATTTATGTGTTAATTCTTTTGTTATTCAAGAATATCAAGCAGGTTTGTCCTCATAACACTTGGACATGGAAATGTGAAA
This sequence comes from Uropsilus gracilis, assembly GCA_004024945.1. Lineage (NCBI taxonomy): Eukaryota > Metazoa > Chordata > Mammalia > Eulipotyphla > Talpidae > Uropsilus > Uropsilus gracilis. Next base: position 40,446 of record PVHY01006064.1, read on the forward strand.
ATGAGTTTCAGATTTTGTATTTACCTAAGGCATCTCCTTTGGGTATTGTGGTTATCTTCTAGCTAGTATACCCTTAGTGTTTTCATAATATAATTTTCAGGTGAGGCTATAGCTCATTCACATTTATTTGTAAATATCAGTCTTAACACATGTGTCCAAAGCTCACCACCACTAAGGTTGACAAGAAGCAACACATATAATGTACAGTTTCATTAGCAGTGAGAAGTGAATTAAACAGGAAAACACGCCTTTATACCATTTATAGAGCCATTAATTGTTATTATGTCATTATTTGTTCTTATAAGTATTACTTTCCTATACTATCCTTCCAAATAGGCTGGTGGCTGTTAATTCAGCAAATTCAATTTTTCAAGTGAGGAAAGCTGACCTTTCACCAAGAACATGAATATAATACCTGGTGCTGGATATAATTCTTCCATTATCAGCATCATCCATCAAGCAAGACAATTGGCCGGAACTGTGAGATTGGACTTGACAAAAACTGGTGAAGATTCCTCTTGCTTAATTTCATTAATGGATTTTCTTTCTTCACCCTAACAGTGATGTCTGTCTACACACAGGACTATATTTAGGTGGAATATGTTTTCAATATTAAAATATTTCAGATATTTTCCCCCCACATTTTAAAATGAAGAGGCTGAAGTTAACTCTGATTTAACTGAGAGTTACTAACTCGCACAGCTAGCAAGTGATCTGGAATTCAAAGTCAAGCCTGTCTGACATCAAAACCCATGGTCATTCTAGCACACTGTGATGCCTCTCAAGGAAGCAACAGTCAAGTGGGACCTTGATGGATAAGTAAGCATGCAACAAGCTTCAAGAAGGAACGAGGGGCAAGCAGAGGGAACTAAGTGGGCGTTGGCACCGAGTCTGAAATGGATGGTGGGGTAAAGACCACACAATAGGTAGAAGGTGGTTCATTGATGTTAGAAAGACAAGTCTGGGCCAGGTTGCCTGCCATTTCAGAGATTTTTCAGAATACTTTCATCAGGCTCATTTTCTGCATGTTACTGGGCAACATAGTCCATATGACCTAGTCCATATGATCTGCTATTCTCCGGCAAAGGTCCTGCTTACCCAGTGATACTGTATCTGAGTTTTGTCACTCTTAGGTCATGCAGGAGAAGGGGGTTCCAGGACTTTCAAGCCTTTCTGGAGAGTTAACGATCCTGCCAATTCCAGCTTCTTCAATTATTCTTGTTCTTTTACATCAAAGAAGCATCACTTGTTTTTATTACTGCTGAGTACAACTCAGTAAATATATAAAAAATAAAATATAAAAAAGTAAAATATAACTGCTTCTTATGTTCTTTAAGCTACTCAGATTCTGGGGTGATGTACACTTATTTTTCTGGACTTGGCCAACTTACTGAATTCTTCTGCTTCGTATTTCATTCTAGCGAATGACACGCAATGCCAAACAGAAGCAGGGATCTTGTTCTTGGTGGGCTAGGAATCCTGGCTGGCACTTGATTCAGGATTTCTCTGAAGAAAGGATATTTTACTTTTTATAGTTTTTAAATTATTACTTTTTTTGCTGAATATATTTTTTTTCTTACATTGTTGTAAGACCCCGAAGTTCTCCCACCACCATGTCACCCATCAGCCATCATCCTGACCCCTTGTACTCATTCCTCTCCTAATTTCACTGCCCTCCCCCACCCTGCTGTATACTTTAGTTCTGTTACCAGTTTGTTAGTTTGAACTTTTTCTTGTTTTGTTTGTTTTCCCTATATCCCACCTATAAGTGAGACCGTCCAGTATTTATCTTTTTCTTTCTGGCTTATTTTAGCTAGCATGATGAGGAAAGATATTTTATTGGAATTAGAATTAGTGCCTATAGATTTGGTAAGGTTACAGGAAAAAACATGAAAGCTTTCTGTGGAAAACAGGCAGGTTGTTTTTGGAGTTTAGGAATCAGAATTGGTAGTTGAGATAGAGCTCTTTGAGTGTTCAGGGATTTAAGGAGAAATAGACACATATTTCTGGAGTTTGGGCTATTTTCTAGGATTCATGGAGAAAGATTTTTTACTACTTTATCTATATATGAGAGGTTTCTTTTGTATGTTTAGGACAGGATGGAGGAAACAGGTAGAACCTGTTGCAAAATCTAATAACATGAGGATGAGCAGGGGCATCCAATCAACCTAAGAAGAATGGCTCCCAGTCCTTGGAGATAAAACTATGATTGGGCTCTTAGATCCTAGTAAGGAAATGACCAGAGCAGTGGGTAAGCAAGTAAGAGGGCTGGGTATGGCTGAAGCAGCACTTCATAAGTTCAAATCTTTCAATTTTATTTAATCTGATAAAGGATAGCTTTCATTTTTTTTCCCTTCTAAGATATTACTTAGCCCTCTCCTCACTGGAAGGATGATCAGTTGAAATGGAGAGGATCAGACCTGAATAGTGTCAAATCCTAAGAGAGAAGCAGCGAAGAACGGAACCCAGGACTAGCGACAAGACTAGAAGGTTAAAATATTTAGATTAAATATTGAAATCAAGCAAACTTATGCTTAAGAAGCATCACTTAGAAGTAACATCACTTAGAAGTAACATCACTTAGAAGGTAGGATCTTGGGACACAGGCATTTTCATTTTTAGAAGAAAAGAGTAACATGTATTAGATAACATATAACACTGAAGATTCCTCTACTACACAATTTGAAATAGAATTTGGTCTCCCTCCAGGCAATCCAGTAACAGCAACAACAACAACAAAAGAGTTCTAGGAGGTTTGAGTATCATAATGCAGACTAAAGCTGAAGAAATATATTACAACATACTTGTGAATACTCTTTGCAAAAAGTCTCAATTAAAAGTATGTATGTATCATATATTCAGGATAAAATATCTATTTGCTTATCTCCCTAACTTTCTATCTATCATACAACATTAGCTTAATTCCTTTTCTGATTGTGTTTATTTTCGGTTTGCTATTTGTAATAAGTGACTCAGAACGGAAGTGAAAAATCATTTCGCAGTTTGATTAGGGATACTTTTTTCTGTTAGGGTTGTTGTAATTCTTACATAATAGGAATACAACCCTCTGAATGTTTGTTAGATATCTGGTGCTAGGTTTCTGTGTAAAACAACAATACCAGCCCCCTAGCTTCCATGCCTCTCTAATTATATGTAAACTTGTTTAAGATCATCAAGTACAATGATTCATCACTCCAAGGTGCTCTGTGAAAGGCTACATTGTTACAAGACTATTGTTCCCTACTGAATATATTTATTTTGAGCTTTGGTTAAATTTTTTATTTTTAACATAAGCTCTAGATCTCTATCTGTACATATTATGTAAGGAAAAATAAGCACTTCAATGCAGTTATTTACATTAGAATTTTTGCAGCTTATGATAAAAACAGAAGGCTAGTGCATTCTTAGAAATAACTGTTTAGTTTTATTGCTACCGTGATCTGCCACATCATAATTGTTACCATCATCTGTTAATATCAGTTGCTAACCATTTAGTTCAGGGATTATTATAAGTTCTACAACTGATAAATCACAGAGTAATTTCCCTTAGAAGAAAGAGACAAATGAGTATTGGTAAAATTGTACTTCCTAACTTTGTGTTAATTGTCAAATTTTATTTGAAAGGTATGTTTGAACTGAGAGTCCTTTTTTATTGATTGCCTGGGAAATAAAGGCATAGTTTGAAACTGTACCTACTTTTGCTACCCCAAACTCACTCAGGAGTTGAAATTCTGTGTTTAATACTATGATAGAGTATTTGAATGTGAGTTGATTGGTAAAAATCTATAAAGACTTCACATAGACTCTTTTACTAATTTTTCTTTTCTTGGTATCTTCACCAAGATTTTATGCTCTCTGTTGTGGGTTGAATTCCATTACACTTAAAGGATATGTTGAAATTTTAATACTTATACCTGTGAATATGATTTATTTGGAAATAGCATCTTTGCAGATGTAACAACCTATTTAAAATGGGTGGGTTTTAAACTAGTCTGGTGATTGGTGTCCTTAAAAGAGGGGAATTTGCACAGAGACCCCAAACAGGCCAGGTGGCAGTGAAGGCAGAGACTGGGATGAGAGAAGTCTGTGAACTGTGGAGAGAACAAAGATGCTCACAACCACCAGCCTTTAGGAGGAGAGAGAAGTCTGCCCCCACAGCCCTCACGGAGAGAACATGGCCACTGATACCTTGGTTTTGTACTTTTAATTGTCACAGTTGCGAGAATAAATTTCTGTTCAAAGTTATCCAAGCTGTGGTGATTTGTAAGAGTAACCCAGCAAAGCTAATACACCCTTTATATTTTTATTTTTGTTAAACTAGCATTGGTTTACAACACTGTGTATGATTTAGTGGGGTAGGTTCACATTGCTTCAGAAGTTTTGTTTATTCGTTTGGTCTGTTAATATCTTTGCATGTTTCCTTATTCTTGTTTCTTTCTTTCCTACTCTTATCTCCCAAAGAAGGAAACTAGAAAAATAATTCATCTCATTTCTTTATCATTTTCTGAGATGTCCTAAAATATTTTTAGATTGATAACAAAGGCACTGTATTGAAACTGCTTATTAAGTCAAAGGGTAGGATGGGTGTGTGATTTTGAGTACTCAGAATAACAAGTGCCAAGCTTAATTGGGTAATTAACATTTGATACCTGCCTTACCTCAATGCTTTGCTCGTGGCAGCGTTCATTTACAGCTTTCCCTCCCCTCAACTGAATATTCATTTACAACCAACAGTTGCAACCATTTGAAAACAGGTTATATTTTGATGGTATATAAGATGAGGAAACTTTAGAAGTGTGGTGTTGCCTCATGGTTTCTAGTAAAAATGACTGGAAAATTGTTTCTCCATTGCTCATGTGAATGGAGTCCAATGTTTTTCAGAGCAAACATGCTATTTTTGAGTTTCAAAAAAATTCACTAATTCAATAGACTCTTCTTTTAAAATCAATTCTTCAAGACCACTATATTTTAAGGTACTCTCTTGAAAGACTCGTAAATTTTGGCTCAAAACAACAATAACAGTTAATAAAAGGATTTGTTTTAATTATGGCAAGATCATTTATTTTTTATTTTTTAAATTTTTTATTGATTACATATATATTGCATTATTTTATGGCAAGGTCACTTATAACAGTTTTGTCATTTATTCAGAACTCAACATTCACATTTAAGTCTAATTTTAATTTAAATTTAATTTTTAAATTTTTTCCTCACCACTATACTTTATACCCTTTTGATCTTTTCTTCCCTCTCACCTATCTCTTAGCCTCAGAAGCCTCACTCTGTTTATTAGTGTCTACTAGCTTTTATAACCTTTTATTGGTTGTTAAATCAGACAAATGTCCAATATTTATTCACTACATACAATTCCTTAGAACATCTTTGATTTTTCCAAAAATGACAGTACTTTGTCCTTCTCATGACTGTGTAGCATTCCATTGTATGGATATGCCCCATTTTCTTAATCCAGTTCTCTATAAGTGGGCACTATTTTGTTTACACTCATTAGTTCTAACTAATATGCCTTCTAAGTAAACAGAACTTGAACATTAGGAACTTCTCATGTGTCTATCTACTTCACAAATGGTCTGGAAATGGAATTAATCTAGATAGAACTTAGAATGTGTTATGGATTGACTGTATCTCCCCAAAATTCATATGTTGAAATCATAACCTCTATTATGATAGTGGAACTTTTGAGAGGTAATTAGTCATGAGGGTGGAGCCCACAAAGGCCCTCCTCCCCCAACCAGACATTGAATCTGCTCAGAGCATTAGTCTTGGTTATCCCTAGTTTCCATAATTATGTGAAATAAAGGTTTTTTTTTTTATCACCTTTATGAGAAATAAGCTTCTGTGGTATTTTCCTGAAAACAGACCAGGCATACTAAAGAAATATGCTTAAGTTTGATTTATGGTTTAGCTTGCTATCTAAGATGGTGATAATATTTAAATGACTGCATTGTTAGTGCTTTACAAATATAAATCCTGTAGTTTGCTAAAACATTTAAAATATACTTGAAATATAGCAAGTTCTGTAATTTGCAGAATCACCATGATAAGACATAAGTATATGTAGAATACAGAAGACTGTACATTATCACTTTGTACATGTCAATTCTTGCTTTAAGCAGAAAACATATATTAAGTAAAGATAGATTAGATAGAATTAATTTCTTAAAAGAAGGTTTTATGTTTACTACTCTTGTATTTTTTTTTTTACTTGAAGACTTGATAAACCCTCAAATTTCCAAAGTAGCAGGAGTCCATTATAACTCTAGGATGCCTCATCTCTTCAAAATGGGCTAAGAATCCAGGACCTTAATGGGTTCAAAGAGGTCAGTCATCTTTCCAAATACTGCACAGAGAAAGAAAAATAGAGAAAGAATTGGAAAATTTGATTAGTTTTCTGTTGATCTTCACTTGTTCATTGTTTCTATTGTCCACTGTTACTAGTAACAGCAGATCCTCATGGTCTGATGCATCCTTTTCCACTCCAGCTCTTCAGTTCACACTTAGGTTAAGAGTATGGGATTAAAAGTATGACAATCTTGTGTCTGAGTCCCAGATTGACCACCTACTAACTCTGTGACTTTGGAACATTTACTTACGCTCACCAGGCCTCTTTCAGAACTGTAACTGGATATACCATTATATCTTTTTCATAGATTGGTTGTAAGAATTAAATGAGAAAATGTACATAAGTATTTAGGAAAATTTCTGGCATATGGCAATATTTATAACAGTAAGACAATGACTCAGATATAACAGAGAAGGTTATATATGTATGTTTGTGGGGAAATTTAATGTGCGAAATACTTATGATATTTTAAGAGCAAATACACATGTGTGTGAGTGTATGCTCACTGCTTAGTAGTGCACATTACTCTTCTGGTTACATTAAAAATCTTGCCATATATATATATATATATATACACATATATATACACCCCTACTGGACTATGATGGTAGCTGATGTCAGATGATGGGGTGTGAGTGAGAAGTAGATCTTATTTGAATGAGGTCACTGGGACTCAGATCCAATGGCTTGTCCTTATAGAAATATGTACTAAAAGACTTAAAGACAGTTAACTAAAATTGTAATAGGTTATTATTAGATAATGCATTGTAAGTGGTTTTAATTTTCTCTCTGAATTAAAAAATTCTTTTGAAGGGAAACAGTAATATATTTAATTTGAATTAGAAAATTTTTTAATCAAAACTCTTTAAATTAGCTTCATTCACTCTTAAAGAGTAAACTTTGTTTAGAGATAGTGGGAATTACTTTACTCTCTAGCTAAGTGAGGATTTCATGTGTAGGGGTTGGCCAATGACAACTGGTGACCTAAAGCCTCTTTTGGTAAAAGAAGTATAATTTGAAATGCCATGGTTTTTCATTTAAGTATTGTTTGCGGTATTTTAGCTCCATGATGGCAGAGTTGAATAATTGCAACAGCAACTTCATGGCCCAAAGCACTTAAAATAGTTTCTATCTGGTCCCTTTCAGAAAAATCCTACCCTGGATTGTAAACTCTGAGCAGAATCAGAACTTGTATGTAGAGAGTGAAGCACTCCCCCAGATGCAAAATTTAAAGGGACACCCAAAAACTTGATAATCAAAATTAAACATTTCAGTATTAGAAAAAAATAAGCATTGCAAAATAATCCACAATGAACACAATTTTTAAATTTTAAGTAAAGGTTGAATCATGAATGTAGAATCATGCCAAGACCCATCAGAGCCTGAGGCAATGGTGATTGTATCATTATGAGGAATTTTGATACTTTGACCATCATTCAGGGCAGAGAAGTGCCCTTAGTTCCCTAGCAAATTTTCATTGATTATGAATTCTCTAGCCAACGATACTTGCAAAGAAAGAAGTAGGTAAAATCTGTGAGAGGAAGCAGTTGGGTCCAGTTGTTTTGGCAGTGATGTACTTCTGTACGAAGTCTATCCAGCAATTTGGTGCATCATCAAACTTTGGCAATTGATTTTGCTTTAGTCCCAGACCCATGGGCACCATCCTAATTCATATGACTGTTTTAAGATGGTACTTCGGAGACTTGCTTTACTTTAAGCAGAATTTTGAGCACACTTTTTTGAATTTAGATTGTCTATAAAGACCTGCTTGTATAATTTAAATGCTTGACTTGTTACTTTTTAGCCAACTATTTCTGGCATCTCCTCCCATTTTTCAGTGGATGTAGTCATCAGATAGACTAATCTTATCCTCTTGCAGGCTCTTCTTGTAAGATCTCTATTCTGACTGGAAGATGGAAAGCCGCTTCCAAAAGCCAGATTTGTTGAGATCCTAAGCCACATATTTCACAGTTCAAAGGTTCATGTAGTACATGCATTTGAACTTAATATGATATTTGGATGTAGCTTCTCCCTAGAAATGGACATTATATTCCTTACTTTTGGCCCAGAGACCCACACTGCTCAGTACAGAGAGTTGGACCAAGATAGGGAATATTCACCTTTCTTTCCCAACAATCTACCCACTTTTTTGGAGAGAGAGGTAGATTTTGGTAAAGGAAGTTATATAATGGTCATTAGATATACTATTTTAAAAGGAATATAATGAATGAGGAAAAGGAGAGCATAGCTATATATTTAGATTACTATTTAAAATAAAATATCCAAATGGTAATCACTCAAATACAAAGAGAATTACCCATGAAATCCTGGAAAACGTCAAATAGTTTAGCGTGAACTAATAATGTTCATTGGAATTTTGTTAGATATCTTTGTTACCAGACTTCTTTTTCCTAAAGGTAAAATTTATGGTTCTTCTCCATCTAGGAAAGTGGGTAAAGAACTAAAAACATTCTCCTTCCTCATTTTAATTTTTTGATGTGAATAGAGTAGTGATAGAGGGAGAGAAAAGAAAGACAAGTTGAAGAAGATCAGTAGTAAAGTGTAAAAGGAAGACAGGAAAGAAAAGCATGGATTAGTTATTTACCCAAAGAATAAAAAAACTAATTTGATGAAATATATGCACTCATTTCTGTGTTTATTGCAACTTTATCTATAATAGCTAAGAGTCAGAAACAACCCAGGTGCCCCAGGACAAGGGAATGGATCAAGAAAATGTGTTATATAAATGCAATAGAATGCTATTTAGCTACAAAAATAGATGAACTGCATTTACAACATCAATGGACCTGAAGAATATTATATTCAGTGAAATAAGCCAGACACCATAAGACAAATACTGCATAATTTCAATCCTGTGGTACATATGGAAACAAAACAAAACAAAATAAACTTTTAGATGATAAGATCAGATTATGAGTGATTACCAGAAGGGGAGAGGGGTTAAGTAAATCAGGTATGGTGAAGGAGGGAGTTAGATGGACTAATACAGGTTATAAAGATGTTGATTTGCCATGTTGTGCACCTGAAGCATATATAATGTTATAAACCAATGTTACTTCAATAAAGAATTTCTTAAAGGAGAAATGTGGAGTGGGGAGGGTGAAGAGGGAAAAAAGTGGTTGTGAGGAAGGAGAGAGAACCAGGGTCTGGGTCTAATAGTCCTATTTTTATGCTGGCTGTAGATAATGAAGGGCAGAGACTTGTCTGATTCATTAATTACTGCAGATCAATTGTATATAGAAAGGGGCTAATATACCTGGTACCGCTAGGCACCTTTCCAAGATGTGAGAACATTTATGTCCCATATAATGAAGTAATGAAGAATAAATGCTTGACCGGGTGCTGTAGTAGGTAAGCAACAGCATATGGAGTCACGGTGGGGTCTGGGGATCGAGGTTCGAGACCCACCCGGGGCAACATAGCAAGACCTAGTCCCAAAAAATAGCTGGGCATGGTGGCACACGCCTGTAATCCTAGCTACCTGGGAAGCTGAGGCTGGGGATTGCTTGAGTGCGTGGTACCGCCAGCAACGTGAACCTGCGGTTCCACAGGCAAGAATAGCGAGACCTAGCCTCAAATATGTATGAGGAAGGTGCCACTTGAGAATTAAGGTCTTAAACACTTCTTTAATTCCCCCACCCTAATTTTTCTTTTCTTTTTCCAATTTTTGACATATTTTGGTGAGGTGTTTTCTAGTATATGGAGAAACAGAAGAGTCTTTCTGAAGAAAAATTCACCTCTCTTAAGCTTTACTTTGGGAAACTAGTGTCTTAATTATTCTCTATTTAAAATTTTTTTTTGAGTAGAACACTTCGGGTTTTCTGGATAGACAGTTTTCTAACATTACATAGCTGAGTTATGTGAAAGGAGACTATTTCTATCAGTGACAATTATCTTCTCTCTGGAGAGGATAAAAAGATAGTGTTTCTGTGTACTTCTCATAGCACTGAATCATGTGCTTTGTTTCCATAGAATTCTCAGTGAGAATTCTCAAAATTATGAATTTCAAGGTCTTCATAGATAATGATATATATATATATATATATATATATATATAGAGAGAGAGAGAGAGAGAGAGAGGATATAGCATTCTCTCCCCCCCCCCCATAATAGATCTGTGGGCTTTTAAGGCCAACTTGTGTCTGTTATATTTTAGATCTGAATGGCACAAACGGATTTTTTTTCTTTTTAATTTGTATTTTTTAAACATATAAATGCATGGTTAAAATGTTTAAGTGGAACAGGACTTACAATGAAAAACATCCATGTCCTATGCCATGTTTTCTTATATCTGATTCCTGCTCCCTAGTCTTCATTTCAACTGTTTGACTCTTTATTTCTAAAAAATGCTTATACTAACTTTAAATATTTTTTACTTTATGCACCAGTGATATCTTCCATTAGAGAATGAAACTTTAGCTCTCCTACACCATCTGTTGCTTCCCTCCCTCATTTTCCTAATATTGTCACATCACAGTTTTAGTTAAATTGATATTTAGAAATTCTTAAACATTTTAAAATGGTTGTATTCTTATACATATGCTTCTGGTAATTTATTATAAGAAAATTCTCAGAGATGTGCACAGAAGTTTTATATAGAAGGAATACCCTTATATATTAAATCCTTATAATTATTAAAAAGTAGACAAAATCCAAAGTCTGGCATTAGGAATTCTTTCTCTTTCTGTTAAAAAATTTTCATCACCTGTCCATATGACAAACTATTACAATCATGGATCCATAGACAACTATTAAAACTACAATTTTTTGAGACAGTTAATAGCTTGAATAGTAGTTTACAATATAATAAATTAGTTTTTTTTTTTTTTTTTTTTGAGACTAGGTCTTGCTATTTTTGCCTATGGAACTGCAGGCTCATGTTGCCCGGGGTACCACAGACTCAAGCAATCCCCAGCCTCAGCTTCCCAGGTAACTGGGATTACAGGCGCATGCCACCACACACAGCTATTTTTTGGGACTAGGTCTCGCTGTGTTGCCCTAAGTGGAACTCGAACCTCGATCCCTAGCCCCAGCCGCTTCATAGGCTGAAGTTTGCAGGCACAAGCCACCGTGCCTGGCTCAATGTAATAAATTAAAAAGAGAAACAAAAGAACCAATAAAAGATTATATACCTACATTGACCTAAATATTTTTTAAAGAAAAAATTGTACATACCATAAGAATATGGAGGGTTATGTGCCAAAATGTTAAAAATAGTCTTTTATAGTATTAAAAATTATTTTTTCCTTTTTAGAATTTCCTATATGTTTCAAATAAATCATGTTGGAAAATTGCTTTCTAAAAGTGTTCCAGTGTGTTGTAATACCTTCAGACATTTACATGTCTGGTACCCTATAAACAGCTTTACTGTATTCTCAACATTACTAGACCTGGCACTACTACTGTAAAAATTCTTGCTAATAGGTGTGCTCTCCCTTTTAAAATACTTATATTTATCTAACTCTTTGAATTTTAAAGGATAAGGTCATTTTTAGTCATATTTTGCAGGAATGCAAGAAATGGTCACTAATGAAACATTCAATCATTCTAAATTTATTTTTACTAATTTAAATTACAAAAATTGCAACCTGTTTTAAGTATTGTTTCTTTAATTGTGTTCAAATAATTTTCCATAGCTTTCTTTTTTGTGCATTAACTGTTTTATGTCCTTTGGATGCAGCTTTTGAAATAGTAAAATGGTATTACTATTATTTTAAGAAGAAAAACAATGAACAAAGATATAGAAGTATAAAAATGTGGGCTGGATTTGTGAAAGGTAATCCTTATTTGACAGAATTGTGCTATTCATGTAAGAGAGTAAAGCAGGAAAAGGTAATGTCTTAGAGATATTGATCATTTCTGGCTCTTCTAATAGATTCCTTCTAAAGTCCTGCATCCAAGAGTCCTTCCTCTGAACCTCTTATCTTGCCCATCCTCCATGTGATGGGACCCCAGTTAAATGGAATGGTATGAGCATGTAAGCCAAATATAGATGGTCTGAAGGCTGCTCTACAGCATTTCTGGGACCCCGCATAAAAAGGTAGATTAGTTCATTTGGACTGTAGAATTCAAGACTGAGAAATCAAGAGACTGAACCAATGGTGGTGGGGGCAGAAACTGCAAGGAAGTGTTGAGAGTTGCCAAGGTTTAGAAGGTATTGGGAGTGGTCATTTTGTGCAGTATTAGCTGATACTATAAGGGAATGGAAACTGTGATTAACCAGAGGAAGCAGGGTCATAGAGAGAAGGGAAACTGAAAAGAGAAGCAGAGACACTGATAGAAAGAGAGAGTGCTTGTTTTACAGTTTTCTTGTTTTCTGACATCTACTTGTTGATCAATGAGTGCCCTTTAAAATGTTTCACTTTTGTTGAGGTCTCTTGGAAAGATTTCTATTCCTTCTAAGCATGTAGATATTTTAGGAGCTATATTATGAAGAAACTTGGTTGTTAATGCCAGATGTTTATAACTTGCTAAATAAAAGATATTAATTATTTTTGAGGTGCAGAATAATATTGCAAGTGTGTTAAGTGAAAATTTAGAAGTAATATATAGAAGAGATGGAGAAACTGGTTTGAGAAACTATTGCAATAAGATATGTTGGAGGTACTTAAGGCTTTGTAATCAGTACATAATAGATAGTAGAAAACATAACAAAAGAAGAGTCTGTAACATGATAATTTAGCGGATCTAGGAGACAAGGAAAAAGATCTCAGAGTTGGAGTTAAAATTTAAAACTTGAAGGTTAGAAGTTGGTAATATCATAAGGAGAAATAGGGAAGTTAAGGAGACTGAGCTGTTTTGGGTTGTGGAGTGCCAGGCAGATGTTTGGTTTTATTTCTGTTGAGTTTCAGATGCTGATAGGAAATGCTGTTACTTCAACTTAGATAACTTTTATTGAGTTCCTACTCCCCTGTCCCATACCTTGGATGGTGGGCAACTGACATACAGAATGACATAGTTTGTGCCTTTGAGGGTGACCTAGTATTACAGATGAAGTCTGTCAGGAAATAGCTGTGGAGCAGCATGGGAGAGAACTTTTGGACTGGATGTTCTGATCCAAAGGGAGCTCCAAATAACTGAATTATTAAAGGATAGAATGAGGCAGGATAAAGAGGAGGATTAAGTATAAAATTATAGGGAATACACGGTGTTATAGGACAAAAGAAAAACAATGGGAGACGTGGCCAAGACTTTTTTAGCAGAAGCAGAGGATAGTAAAGAGTCACAAAACCAAGGAAAGGGGAGAGGTCTCAGGAGACATAACATCATCCAGTGTTAAACGCTGTGAAAAGTTTGAGAGAATGAAGTGGATTGCTGTGGAAGAGGCAATTTTTGATCCTAGAAGGAATTTGTGAGCAAAGGGTTAGTCAATAAATCTAGCAAGAATGTAGACCAAGAGATGATAAAAGGAGAACATTTGGGGAGGGAACAGGTCAAGAGAATTTTGTTCACTTCTTTTTAAAGACAGACTCTACCTGACTTGGCAGAAGAGATGACTGGTCAGGAGAGATAAAAAAAAAAAAAAAACTGAAGAGAATTGAAGGAGCAAAGAGGTAAGGAGATAGATAGACTTCTCATCAGGTGGAAAGGGGGAGAAGCTCCCATTGCCAGAAATAGAGACATTTCATCCTGGGGACAGTGTTTGAAAGGAAGAATACAATCTACAATACAGAGGAATTCAGAAGGGAAGAGAAAGGAATTTAAAAGAAAAATACCTCAGAGAGTTTCTATTTTCTTAGAAAAGTAGCTGGCTAGAAGTAGAGTCTTGTGATTGGGGATTTTAGGAACATAGAGGAAGAGAAAGTTTTGAAAGGCCACTAAATGAAACAGAAGAGGGAATTAAGAAGAGGTGAATGAGAGAATTTTTGAGTAGTAATAAAGAGACAAATAAGGATGACAAGGTGAGAGATGAATCAGGAGAATGAAAACTATTTCAAGAAGTAGTACTAAAATTTTTTACCATTCTTCTTCCCCCCACCCACACTAATTTACAAGTAAAGACTTTAGTTCCAAACAATTTACTCATGGATCTTTTGGATCAACTTCCTCTCCCTTCTTTCTTTCTTCATGATAATTGATTATAAGGTTAATACAGGGAATGGTTTGAAATCTGACTAAATGTGGAAAATATAAAATTGACCCAACTAGAAGATCACTGTCTATGTATGTTGAACAAATGTAATAGCTAGTCAGTGAGTCACAGGAAATGATTCACAAATATTCTCTAAACTATGGTGTGTATTCTGAGTAAGAATATTTTTTCAAATTTTTAAACAATTCTGATTTTGCATATAAATATTTAAATGACTGATTTATACAAAATCAGTGCCAATTAACTTATTATCTAAAAGAAACTCAATTGTCACAATGCCCATTCTATAATGAAATTCCAGTCTTCAGTGTGAAAGCTGCAGTTGTGGAAGATAGTTTGGAAAATTATTACACATTTAAAGTAATCAATCATTTTTAGATATGGGATGAGAAATTATTTAACATGTTTCAAAAAGTATTTAATTTATTCCTAGATCTTAGTCCCTCAAGTTTTTATAAATCATCTAAAGATGAGAATTTGAATTTTGAGGACTCATTTTTCAGCAGAACTCCAAAAGAGGTTAAATACCCTGAGGTAGCAGTGAAATAATTCTGCTATAGTTTCAATAGTCACCAGTAGGGGCCACATAAAATGATCACAACCATGCCATCATCTCCATGAGCAATTTTAGTAGCCTCAGATAAAAAAACACAGAACCGCCACAGCAATAGGCAGAATATTATTATTATCATACCTGGTTAAAAAATTGTTTTTTTCCCCTTTTTGATTGTTGAGATTAAACAGAAAGTGATTCCAGCAAAAGATGGTTTTGTTAGATATATTGCATTTTCAAGTGTTGTAATTGTTGGTTATCCTTTATCCCACTGTGACAGCAGATGGGGATACCATCAGTGATGTTCATAGACTTCAGCATGATGGGGAGGGGGGAGGGTCAGTGATGGTTTTGGCCTCTTGCCCAGAAGATAGAATGGAATGACTCAGTTTTCTTGAGTGAGTTCCACTGAGCCTCGGGAGAGCCCTTTGCACTGAACTGGTACTGAAACCTTTAATACTTTACTGAATTGGTATAATTGTCCCCAGGATAGAGGTGATGCCAGTGATAAGCTTGTCTCTGCTGATCTCCCTCTGTGTGTATGTGTGTGTATTTGTATGTGTGTGTGTGTGCGCACTGCTGATGGCAATCCCCTCTTACAGTGGCACAGAGGGACAGCTGGTCTCTGATCCTACCCTTACCCCCACATTCTGTGCCCATAACCTGGCTGGTGCAAGATGGAGCTGGAACCTGGTGTTTCTCCTGCTAAAGAATCAAAACTTTTCTTAAACCCAAGATGATGTTTCTTTTGTGTGTTTCAATACTAATGGCAGAGAATTTGCCAGTTCCCACATCTCTTGTAGGGGCTTTTATGATTCCTTTTAATAAAGAAAAGAATCGTGTTTACCTTTTCTCCCAAAACAACTGTGACTTCAGTGTGCCCATCATGCAACTCATGCCAGTTTTCAGTAGAAAATATAGTTTGAAGTAAAGAGCACAAGCACTGGAACCAACCAAATCTGGGCTTAGCTTCTGGCACTAATTTCTAACTATGTGGCCTTGTAAAAGCTACTCTAAGCATTGTTATCCACATAGGGCCGCTGTGAGAATCAAATAAACTAATAAATGTGTGGTTTATAGCATAAGATCTTGACCTGAGAGGTACTCAAGAAACAGTAGTTATTGTCATCACTGTTACAGATCTTCTGACAGTTACAACTTTCATTTTGGAAAGTGGCAAGTAAATACTTCTTCCAGGCATGTTTTGATGAGTGATGATCTTCTGAGGCTGCTTGGGAACTGCATTCCTTGATCATCTTCCAGTACCCACCGGACAACATCTTGGATGAAGAACGCTGGGACTGAGAAATCATTGCTTTTTTGAGAGATGTACTTCTATGACTTATTGTCACCTAAGTCCCTCCTTAGTAGAGTTCTTACAAGCCTCCTGTAGTACCTCTAGGTCATTCTGAAAAATAAATATATAAAACCTTAAGGATGAGACTCATTTTGCCCTTCAGAGTTTTGACAAGTCAGGGACATTTATCATGACAGTAAGAGTGTGGTTGGCTAATGTCCATACCCAAGTGTGACAATTATACAGTGTAGACAGTTCCACCTGTCACTCAAGGCATTGCTATCAGTCCACAGGGAGTTTTTGGATTCATCTTTCTCAACACCATAGAATTCTCATGCCACCATCAGTGGCTCTTTTACAGTGTACAGTTTCATGGCGATTTTTATAGCCTTGATGCTTTGCTTTAAGTCACTGCATCTCACATCATGAATGCTTCTCATGACCTGGGCAAAATGCACACCATTCAGAAAGGCCTTCAGGAGACCCTAGCTTCCAAAGCACCAGTTCTAGAAGTACTCAAGTTAGTACATTGAGGGAGTATCTGGTGACTGTGCTGTTTTCCTATAGCTATTACCTCTTTGAGCTGAAAGCAATGCTTACACTCAAACACTCAAGATGCTTTGAGAGGGTTACTCTGTCCAATGTCATTATCCAAGTGAATCAACCACACAACATATCTCCTAATATATTATCCCTATATACCAACACCACCACCACACATACATACATACACACATACATGCATATATATTTGGCTTTAGTTAAACCTACTATGTATGTCTCTGTATATAAAGTTTGAAGTGACTTTAATTTTATTTAAAAATTGGCAAAAATTGTTTTTTTAATAGGAAATTAAAAATTTTACAAATCTAGGAACTAATATAATGATTAAAAATGTTATGTGGGGCAGCCAAGTTTATTTTATGTTTTGGACTTGAAAGAGTTCTTTTAACTTGAATCTTATAAGACACCATAATAATAAAAAGAAAAGCAACCTAATAAAATGAACAAACACTTCAAAAAGAAAGATATACAAGTGACCCATAATAAGGGCATGAAAAAATATGTTCAACATTATTAGTCATTAGGAAAATGTAATTTAAAATCACAATGAGTTAACAATACCCATGAGAGTGGGTAAAGTGAAAACATATGGTATCACTAAATGTTGGAAGGGATGTGGTACAACCAGAACACTCAATACTGCATGTGAGTGTGGAAAGTGGTTTAATCATTTTGAAAAATTTTCTGGAAATTTGTTAATTTTGCACATAGTTAACCATACAACTTCTTTATGAACCAGGATTTCCAGTCCTATACATTTATCCAAGGAAAGTGAAAAAGTATCTGCAAATATACTTTTATAAGAATGCTCATAGCAGCATTATTCATAATGAATAAAAACAAAACCATATAGTTACATATCTACAAGAGAATAGCTAATGGTACTCTGGTTTATTCAAATGATGGAGAATACTACCTAACCATAAAAATGACAAACTGCCCATATACTCACCAACATGAAAATAATGAAAAAAAATCTCCCGAGCAATCTACCCAAAAGGATACAAAACACTAATTCAAAAAGACACCTATACTTGGATGTTTATTGCAGCACTGTTTACAAGATATGGAAACAACCCAAATGCCCCAAAAGAGATGAATGGATCAGAAAGTTGTAGTATATGTACACAATGAAATATTATTTATCAATCAAAAAAGACAAATTTGATGCACTTGTGATAACATGGATGGACCTAGGAGGAATCATGTTAGTGGAAATAAGCCAGAACAATAAAGAGAAATACTAGATGATCTCACCTGTATGTGGGATATAGGGAAAACAAAAAAACAAAAGGAAAAGGAAAATTTAAAACTGTTTGCAGAACGGAAGCATAGAACAAAAGAGGGGGAGGGGGTAAATTTCCAGGAGGGATGGGCACAGGAGATTAAGATAATGGTTCATGGGTAACAGAGTGGTGGGAGAGCCTTGGTAGACAACAATGTAAAAAATATGTATGTGAAATCAATTAAACAAATGAAAAAAAAAAAAAAACCCTCCCCAAACTACACTGAATAGGAATAAACAAAAGAATAACTATTTCATTTTATATGGACTATTTGAATAAGCAAAACTAATTAATGGTGATAAAAATCGAACAGCAGTTGCCTCTGGTTGTGTGAACTGGGGTAGATGGGGGAAGAGCAAAAGGGGACTCTCTGGGTTAATGGTAATATTCTATAATTTGATAGTGGTTAATCACAACTGTGTCCTTGTCAAGCTCACCAACTATTACATATAAGAATTTTATATTTTACTGTATGCAATTTTGATCTGCAAAGGAAATGTAAACTGGAGAAAATGATATGTACCACATAGTGTTTTGAGAAAGTGTTCTGACATTGTAAATTACTTTGAAATACATTAGAAAATAAGATGGATGGATAGAGGGATGCATCGTTGGAGAGATGTGTGACCAAGAAAATATGATTAAGTGTTAGTTGCAAAATATAGTTGATGGGTATATGGATCACTATAAAGTTTTTTCAGCTTTTCTCTGTTTGAAAAGTTTCATAATGAGATATTGGGAAAAATGAATAGCAAGTTCCAAAAAAATGGACATCAAATATGTTAGTTAATGAGAACTGCTTATTTATGACCAAATGGACTATATAGTTCATTAAACAACCAGCTTAAACATAAACATGTTGCCACCACATATAACATTAATAACAATATTCAGGCCTTCTTTATTTAGGCTTGACAAAACAGTGCCGATTTGAAATAATAATGATTTGCTTAGAAATATTTTATATTTAAAACACATGTGTATAGGAGCAAGAGAGGGGTGAAATCGGGGGAAGGAAGGGTACAAGAGAATAAGATGATGGTTCACAGGGGATAAGGTGGTGGTTAACCCTGAGGAATATAATATAATGATAAAATATATATATATGTGTAATCAAATAAAAAATAAAATTTGATGCTACAAAAACAGCACAACAAAACTAAACACATGTGTGTATGTTCATTATAGTACTGAGTACTTTAGTAAGTAGCTCATTTTCCTGTTCCACCAGCAAATATAATAGACTGAGATCCACAAAAACTCACAGTCAGGGGTAAGGGGGAAACACTACCCTGTTTACTTGGTTTTTTGTTGTTGTTGTGATCTCTCTTTCCAGCACTGTTAGATTCTGGTAGACACATGGACCAATCAGGTCTGATAATGGCGTGAAGGTGGAAGAGATGGCAATACCACAAAATGTTATGCAGGATGTGTAAAGTGCTCATTTTTTATGGTGGGTGAGCTGATTAAGTAAATGAATCCTAAAAAGCAACAGTTAAGAAGGGATAGAAAATCCCTCAAAAGGGTGACAAGGGTGAGCTCTGCAGTCAGACTATTGAGTTCCAGCCTTTAATATGTGCCCTGTGGCAAGTCAAGTAACCTCTCTTCCTCACTTTCTCATCGATAAAATGGATGTAATCATAATACCTTCTTCCAAGGGCTGTGGTGAGGATGATCGTATTTATAAAGCCCTCAGCATAGTGCCAGGCATTTAATGAGAGCTCAGTGACTCTAACCATCACCTCCTTATTATGCAGGGCATCAGAAGCTTAGCTGCAGGAGAAACTAGTTGACAAGTCTCTGAACAGGTGTGGTAAAATATTATGGCCCCAGACATGTTAAACTTGAGGGACGTGGGAGCCCTTAAATGAAATTTCATAATTGCCATAATGGCCTGAAAGGAAATCATGCTCATGACGCAGGCCTTGCGTCACATACTTATGGACAGCGCTGATGAAGTTCATCTCCCTCTTCTAGGAATGCACCCCATTTACTAAACACAGCTCCCACAAACTCCCTCACTAGATTTGATCCTCTCTTAGATATTCCTTCCTTCCCTACCTCCGCATGCAACCTTAATTTCAAATATCTGTGAGGATTATTCTTCAGGATAGAAAAGACGTGCACCCCTGAAGACAACTTAAGAAGTATGTGTAGGCCACAGACTGAAGGTTCCATTTTGAAAGATTGAAACACAGCACAGGGGTTCCGTGTGTCTGTCTGACTACACTGCGGGCTGAGGTGCCAATTAGGTCAATGTCACTCAAATTCCTGGCCAGACAAACGCCTACTGCAAAGAGTCCCAAATTCAGGATCCAGATCTGCTGGAAGTCATTAGTCATTCCCTTCGGCGGAGAAGCGGCAGATACCCTGAAGCCAGTGACCCACGTAGTACGGAATTTTGGATAACTCCGTTTGCCCAGTGGACAGAGTTCACGCCGATCTCACTCGAAGTCCTGGTAGCACGTTCGGGCTCTGCAAGTCCTCACAGGATAACAGATATTAGTTCTAATGTAGCTCTCAGGCCATAATTTTCTAGTAAATAGCTGTGTCGGTTTAGGTTCGCTAACTTCAGCTATTGAGACTCCTGCCCAAGAGTTTAAATTTGTAGTGAGTTCACTACAGAAGCAGGGGAAGTTCAGAGTTCTGTGAAGTTCAGCATCTGATGGTGGTGCCACAGCTCCCTAAGAGGCATGTGGTGGCAGTCGAGCTGCCTTCCTGTAGTGGTCAGTGGTCCCCTAACCTTGATTTTCCTGATCTGGGCTCTTGGCAGTGGTTCTGACTACCTACATTTTCCTGGTTTCTTATCTTCAGCCCAGTTCTTCGATCTTTGTGTTTATTCTGTGAATTACTCAGTAGGTTTCACTGAATTCATCTTTCATGAATTCATGAGTAATTAACCAGGATTGCTCTTATGTTTGCAACCTGAAAGTCTGACTAATGTACTGATGTCCTGTGATCCATAAGTCCTTTCTCTACCTGTGGTGGCCTTGACCATTTCTAGCCTGATCCTTGTCTTTTCTATCCTTTAAAACTCAACTTTAAAGTACAGGTTTTGTGTACCCACACAAAATCAACTGCATTCCTGTCAGAAATTTGGGGGCATTACTAGTACATACGGTGTATTTATTCATTTTTTCCAAACACCTACTGAACATTTACACTATGGGCAAATCAATTCAGCCACACCCAAAATGGGGGGTGAGGGGTGGGAACAACAACAGTAAAATACATAGGCTGAAATAAGGGTAGAGGAGGCAGAGTGAGATGGTTAGTATCTTGAGAGAGAGAGGTTCTACTAGTCAAACTTTGATTTCCTGGGTAAAATAGGACAGATTATTTCATCTACCTAGACTTCAGTCTACTTAGTCACAAAGTGAGGATAATAAGAAAACCTATATATTCATATTATTTTGAAGTATAAATGAGAAGATGACTATAAAGTGATGATGTGTGAATGTGGTTAAGTACATAGTAAAAGGGTGGCCTCATTCCTGTGCTG
The DNA here is from genome assembly GCA_004024945.1 of Uropsilus gracilis. NCBI lineage: Eukaryota > Metazoa > Chordata > Mammalia > Eulipotyphla > Talpidae > Uropsilus > Uropsilus gracilis. The sequence continues at coordinate 62,122 of PVHY01006064.1, forward strand.
GAACAAACTGCCTGGTGGGGTTGTGTAAGTCCCAGGTTAGGCACAAATGGGCCACAGCCATTTTTTGTTGCTTTTTATCATCTGTTCTGTTATTCTTAACATGAGTTGTTGCAAGTGCATGTTTTTTTCCCAGCATGGATAAACTACAGTTTTAATTAGAAATAGGCAATATTTTCTGCCTGTTTTTCTCTTCTCGATGCTGTGTAGCAACACATAGAGAATTTTTGGCTGCAATATCACATCAGGCAGTGTCCTTCCAGGAATTTCTATGTCTTTTCTTTGGGTCAGAGTGATATCATGATACTGACTTGAGAGTGCTTTTTTTCTCATTAAATGCATAAATAATGTACCTTACATACACTGAAACTTCTCTGTCCCTTTCCTCCTTACTCTTGGGCTGTTGCCACTGTTTTGATATAATAGCTCTGATTTGTAAGCTTCAAAGGAATCCCCTCCTAGCATTTGCTCCCATGACATGAAGATGATTCATTTACCTAATTTGTTATCGGATCTTTCCCTGTGTATACCTTTTTTTAGACCCTAGTCATTAAATCACTAATCAGATTCAGCCCACTTTTTTTTTCTTTTAAAGTCCTATAAAAAGTATTTTATTGCCTTTGGAGTCCTTTCAAAAATATTTCTTAAAACATATTTGTCCTAGTTTTCAGTTTGTAGCTAACCTGCTACGTTTTGTGGGTTTTCTTGTTTTCCTTATATCAGTTAATTTTCTATTATTAAAAACTGATTTTTTAAAAAAAAACCTTGTAATTGTTGTTTTGCTATCAATTAGATAGGTGGAGTTTTTGTTTGTTTATTATTGGAAGAGTTTTTAATTAAAAAATTGGTGAGGGGAGATAGACTCTCTTCCAATCTTACATGCAACTTTATTTTTGGCTCCTGATGAGGTATTTAAAAATAGTCTCCAGGCTACTATTTTATTTTTGCTTTTAATTCACTTCTCTCCCCACTCCAACATCTGTATTTGCTTATGTGGAAATCAGTGGATTTGGTACCAAATGAGGGACTGTAAATTGACATTCTAGACCTACAACAGCTTCAAAATTATTGTCTGACTTTAGCTAGGTCATTTGATTGCCTGGCCTCCCATGTCTTCATCTGTGACATTAGGAGAATTTATTAATTTAGTCAACAAGTATTTTTAGGTACATATTATTTGGGAGTTACTGTGCCAGGTGCTGGAAAATCTACACAGTGTAAAAAATATCTTTTACATAGTGAAGAAAAGAGTTGATATTTCTCTCATGGAATGCATATTCAGTGCTGCTAAATTATACAAATGCCAGGACTCTTTTGAGTTTGGAGCACTGTATTTAGAGTGATAACTTCACTTAGTTCCAATTCTCTTTTGAAGACAATAGAAAAAAAGTGATTTTGTCTCTTATAACAAGATTTGTCTCTTGTTTATTTGGGATTTCTTTGACTTAAACACCTTGAAGTTTGTCCTACAGGGTATCCCTCTAGTGCTGGTGTGAGATACTCTTTCTTGATAGGACTTGGTCAAAAACTTCATGCTATGCACCTTCCCTTAAAGGAAAGTTTAAAGCACTTCTGGAATATACTTCAGATCTCTCATTTTTGAAGTACTAAAAACATAAAAAGAATTACTGGAATAATTACCACTGACCTTTTTTAGATGTGGGAGTGTGTATCCATAAAAGAGGAAATGAAAATTTTCTTTTTTACTGTAAATATGACAATACTGATTGAGTTATAAAACTATATCCAGTCAGAGAATGTAAAACTCTTTACTGAAGATCAGTAGTAATAATAAATGATAATGGATTATGAAAAATGTAGATTTTATTATTTGATTGACAATATAACATGTGATATATACCTTAGAAAAATAATGGGCTAGTTAACTTTTAAACTTACTTGCCAATGGGTTGTTAGTGGTATAGGAACTATTGAAAAGATAGTCCTTAAAAGCATATTTAAGCCAAGACTTCTTCCCCTCCTCCTGCATATCCCATTTTATAATGGGCTATTTGTAGGAATATAAAAGCCAGATAGTAAAAAGCAATTAGAATTATATTGAGGTAAATTTGGGACTATTATCAAAATGAAAGAATTATTTATAACATGACAGTTGGAAAAGATAAAATAGAATGAAAGACATAAGCAAAGTGACAGATAATAATCCATGAGCTGGTAGAAAATGCAGAGACCATCTTGTACGAAAATAACTTGTAATAGGGTTTTGCTATATTTTGTGCGAAGAAATTAAGTAGTATTCATTTCTATCTGTTTCTTAGTTTGTCTAATTAGGACTGGCTTATTTCAACTCTTAGTTCTCAATTGTCAACTTTTCACACTTGCATTTTTGTCCTGTTTATGAATTTATATTAAAATTTTAAAGTATCGTGGTTTAATTTCATTTGTCTCCTTACATTAATCTTTCTAAAAAATTCAGGAACAATAATCTAGTTACTGAAAGCAAGTAGAGTTCAGTATTTAGCAGATGTTCATGCATGTACAAATTTCTACATACATAAAATGAAACATACATATACAAAGTAATGCCAAAGGAAAACTGCTGGCAAGGTGCTATGAAGGGAAAGGTGGAGGGAAAGAATACTTTAAAATTGGAGAAAAAGGGAAATATTTGTGCCTAACAGTTTTACTAGCCCTAAAAGAGTAAAATTAGGTATTCAGAGATGCAGGAAGTACTTTCTAGATAGCACTCTATAGTAGAAAGTACATTTACTTGGAGTTAACTGAACTTTGATTAAATTTTCATCTGTAAAACTTGGAATAACCTCTAAACCTCGCTGCAGGGTGTTGTGATGTTTAAGTAGAGATTCCTAGCAAAGTTCCTGGAAAAAGTAAGTGCTTGAAAAAACTCCATTCTTTTCTCATAGGAATGTGGAAGACACTTGAAGCCAAGGATGAGGTTTGCTGAAGACCTAATCCTGGTTCTGCCGTTTGCTAGCTACATGACCTTGGGCAAACTTGCTCAGTATCAGTTTTTATTTTTTAAATTACTAAAATGGACTAAGTTCATTATTTATATTCCCTTATCTTATCATCCAAATATATGTACTATTAAATAAGTTGATCAAAATGAAAGTAATTTTTCCACCATGAAAGTATCAAATAAATACTATAAAACTTTCAAGAATACACTGTATTTAAGGGGATAAAGATTCACTGCCTAATGTAGTATCACTGGTTCCAATGTTGCTTCTTCAACAGAAACATACTGCTAACCTGGCTTTGCTTTCTCTAATATATAATTTCTTTAGACTAGGTGTCGCTATGCTGCCAGGGACACTCTCAAACCTGAGACCTCAAGCGATCCTGTCCTCTTGATCCCTGCACTTGGATTGTAGGTACACAGTCAGCTACCAGTTTTTTTAAACTTTAAAATGGTATATTGCTACTATTATTGTAGTAGCAACTTCATAGGACTGATATGAAGAGTGAATAAGTTGTGTAGAATATGTGGCACAAAGCATATACTTTTCAACTATTGTTATTTTTACAGAGGCCCAGGAGCGCATGGAAGTTTTTGAGTCAGGGCGTGGGGGAGAGTAACTGAATCTTTTTTTTTTTTTTTCTCAAGACTAGGTCTGCTATTTTAGCCTGTGGAACCGCAGGCTCACGTTGCCCGTGGTACCGCAGATTCAAGCAATCCCCAACCTCAGCTTCCCAAGTAGTTGGGATTACAGGTGCGCCACCACGCCCAGCTATTTTTTTGGAACTAGGTCTCACTATGTTGCTCCAGGCAGTACTTGAATCGTGATCCCCGGTCCCCACCGGTGCCGCTTACAGGCACGCACCACGTGCCCGACTGACTCAATCTTTTATAGTAAAGTCTATGTATTGGTGGTTTATGAATAGGAATTGGGTGGTAAAGGATTGGGGGAAAAATAAAAGTAGGGAAGACTAGTTAGGGAATGTTTAAATACTCTCCAATCAGAAACCTTGAGAGCTGGATATGTAGTGGTGGTAGGAGTGCAGAGGGCCCAGTTTCTTAGACTAGAGATGTGGTTTCCAAACTGTTTTGTATGCGTGAATCACCTGGGTTGGGGGGGTCTTGTAAAAATGCAGATTCTGCTTCATTAGGTCTCAGATGCTGTGTTTATAACAAAATCCAGGTGGAATCAGTATTGTGGTTCTATTGACCACAATGAACAGCAAGAGTTTGGAAGGCAAGCTTCATAGGAGCTGATAACTGAAGGGCATGGGGGAAAGGCTTCAGAGGGGTAGTGAATTTTCAATAGGACCTAAATTGGGAAAGGAAATGATGAATTCAGATTGACAAGCTGAGCTTTTTTTCCTGAAACAGTTTTAGGAGGCGAAAACAGTGTAATATCACAGGGGTAGATTTATTATCAGAACCTGGGTTAAATCCAAAAACAACAACAACAAAAACCAAACAAGCCTTGTTGCACCATTTATTAGAATGATGACTTTGGACATTAGTTCTTCTTCTCCAAACAAGAGATTACAACTACTTCAAAGGACTGTTTATAGATGAATGGACATGGTTTATTATGAAAACTACACATGCAGTTGCCAGCATGTAGGTGGCACTTAATGAATAAAAATAAAATTTATAGATGCTATAGAATTTACAGATGAATTCAGTTCCTAGCAGGGTTGATCTGGAATTTAACATATATTTTTTTTTTCTATGAACGCATGTACTGATACTTCAAATTGTACAGTAATTTGACAGTCTTCTGAACTTTATGTTTTCTAAGTATTCATTAGCTGACATAATTTCAGGGGACTTGAATGCCAGGATTGGCAGCGGTTCTACCGGAGCTACATCCATCAGAAACCTGCAATTGTCAGATTCTTCCTTTTAAGGTACTTCTCCAGGAATAACTGTCTGAATCAAAGAGGAAAATATCTGGTCAAACTCATTTATAATCATAGTCCTATAATGGTAAGTGGCAGGCTGTGGGATAAATCTGTGGACTTCACTTACATTTCCAACCAGAGGCAGCATTATTGATGATTGAAGAATTAGCTCTTCAGAGCTTATCTACAACCTTGACTGGAATATTTTAGACTAGTTGAAAATAAATATTTTCCCCTTAAACTTAGTTTGAACTCTAAGAATTGTCCTTGCATCTGTTTCTACATATAACGCAATCAGTGAGATTTCAGGGATAAGATGAAACTAAAGCAAACAAATACATTTATGATATACAAAGGATTTATGGCACATATTTTATTCTGGAAGTCTTCATGAACAGCTATTTATAATATTGGGAATTCATGGTCACACAACTGTCATTGGACTCTTCAAGAATGAGCACTTTTATCTCTTGCTTCATAAAAGAGATCTCAAAAAAATTCAGGTCATACTATGAATATAACTGAGATCAAGTCATCCAAATATTCATGTTACCATTCTTTTAAAAAAAACAACATATCACGCAGGTCTTCAAAAGAAAAAGAAAAGACCAGTGAAAAAGAAAAGACCAGTGGGTCAAGCATCAATCAATGACTTGCAGAGAGAGAGGGTTTGGAGTGACTGGAGTGGGGAACAGGGAACGGTGGTGCAGGATAGGGGTATAGCAGTAAAATATTGAAGGGAGGACCATACCTAAGGTGAACAATAACTATGCATACATGACCAGTATTGTATGACAATTAGAAATAATTAAAAAAAAAAACCCAACATATCTTTTCCAAAAATTATATAAAGTATTCTGGAATTTTCTTGGGGGAGGGGTATTGACTACATAAAAAACAACAATTCAGATTTAGGGGCATTATCTTCTAGGAAAATCAGAATCATGGACATGGACTGATTTTTAAACAAATCATCAATTTCTACTCTGACCCCTGCATTTTGTTGTCTCCAGTATTCCCCATAGATAGAACCCATTATTTTCAATAACTCTAAAAAATACAGCCTTTCAAGACTGAAAAGAGCTCAAGAAGAAAACCTTTGCTGCCAGAATTATTTTGATCTTGCTTGAGTAGTTGGCTGAGGTCCCTGCCAACCTATTTACCTTAATTAACTCCATAGGTATGACTCCCTCAAGATAAACTCTAAATGTACTTGACTCTAGATTCAAAAAGGGAAACCCTCCATCTCCTGAAATTACAGAACCATTAAGGCTTTTAGAGATTTCCTCAAAATAACATCAAATTTCTTCTTAAATTGAAAACTAAGTTTCATTCTAATAGCTTACTTGCATAAGGAGCTAACCAGTGTTAGGTATAAACTATTTTCTAGAGCTAATGGCTATTAAAATATTTGTTGAATTAGAGTATTGCATTATCTATTTGATCCCTTAAAAAAATATCTGACTCTGACACTTTTATGGAGTTTTTATATAGATAACGCTTCTCCTTCTGTTTCTAACCATTGTCCACTGAATAAACTGAAAAAGAAACCTATGGTTCATTCTGGAGTCCTCCATGACCTCCTCATGTGCTTTCTACACATTTTACCTTCATCTGCATCTCCAGCCTAAGAGAAACCGCTCTCTCCCTGAAACCCCTTTGGCTCTTATTCTTGCCTGGGCCCTTGTGTTTCTTTCACGACTTTTAAAAAAGCATCCAAAGTGCTTTCTCTGCTTGTAGTTGTAATCTCTTCCAGCTTACCCAGAGTGATAAATTTAAAGTCCACCTTTAATTGAGTAATTTTCTTCCCATGGCTCTCTCCATCACTCTCCTCTCAAGCTCTTTAGTACAGAATTCAAGCTTCCTATTATCTGACTTTTATGAACTCTCAGGTCTATTTCCTACCTGTTGCTCACATCTTACACTACACTAGATAGAATTGCAATAGGTCAATAGAATAGGAATATAATAGGTAAATTGGCACTATTGACATTTGGGGTTGGATAATTCTATGTTGTGGGGGGTGCTGTTCTGTATCACTATATAATCTTTAGCAGTAGCCTCATCTCCACCCATGTGATACCAGTGATACACCATTCTCCCAGTTATACAACCAAGAATAACTCCAGACATTGCTCAATGTCCCTAGGGAACAAAATTGCCCCCTGGTTTGAGATAAGAGTTGGGTGGTGGATCACAAACCCTTCGAAGCCACTAGGCTGTATGACCTCTGCTCCTTTGCTGTTTGTGTTCTGTTCCTGATTTTCTCTCTTTTTGTCTAATGTAGACAGAAAGGAAAAGATTCCGTCTTCATTTCCTTCTCTGTTTCCTCTGCAGAGGAGGGGCTAGTGATCAGTTTGTCAAGTGCCAGGACACTGATTGGGCCACAGATGAGATCATTTCTTTGAAAGGACCATGTATGGGTATAACCCATTCTTTTTTAAAAATTATTAAATATTTAATTTATATATATATATGTTTCACATTTTTGTAATCCCCGGGGTTTGCCCACTGCCTTCCTTCTCCAACTGTTCCCCCCCTGGAGTTGTGTATTTCATTTTGGTTGTTAGCTTGTTTTGACTTTTCCTCATGGCTTTGGTTTATTTTTCCTATGTCCTATATATTAGTGAAGCCATTTGTCTTTTGTATTTTTTTTTCTGACTTGTTTCTGCCAATATGATTTCTTCTAAGCACATCCATGTTATCAAATCATCAAATTTGTTATTTTTAATTGATGAGTAAAATTCCATTGTGTATATGCACCACATCTTTTTCATCTAGTCATCTGTTTTGGGACATTTGGGTTGTTTCCATATCCTTGCAAATTATAAATAGTGCTGCAATAAACGTCTGGGCACAGGTGTCCTTTTGTACAAGTATTGAGGTCTCCTTTGGGTAGATTCCCAGAAAAGCAGTTGCTGGGTGGAATGGTAGTTGCATTTCTATTAGTTTGAGTGTCTTCCACACAGCTTTCCATAGTGGCTGGACAAGTTTACATTCCCACCAGCAGTGTAAGGGTGTTCCTTTCTCTTCACATCCACACCAGCACGTGTTGCCTGTTTTTTGGATGTGGGCAGTTCTTACTGGTGTAAGGTGGTATCTCATTGTGGTTTTGATTTGCATTTCCCTGATTGCTGTGATGTTGAACAATTTTTCATGTGCCTATTGGCCATTTGTATTTCCTCCTTGGAGAAGTGTCTTTTTAGTTCTCCCCATTTTTTAACTGTTTTTTTTTCTTTGTTTTTGTTAAGTTGTAAGAGTTCTTTGTGTATTTTTGTTATCAGACCCTTATAACTTGTGTGGAGGGCAAAATTTTTTTCCCATTTGGTTTGGCTTCTTTTTGTTTTCTCTGTTGTCTCTTGTTATACAGAAGCTTTTTAGTTTGATGTAGTCCCAGCTGTTTATGTTTTCCTTCATTTTTTTTAGCTGCTATCGATATGTCCAGAAATGGATTTCTGAATTGTAACTCATGGAGGGTTTTGCCCAGGTTTTCCTCTATGTATATTATGGTTTCCAGTTTTACATCCAGGTCTTCTATGCGTTTGAGTTGGTTTTTGTACAAGGTGTTAAGGATGTTTCTTGGTTCATTTATTTGCTTGTCTTGGCCCAGTTTTCCCAGCACCATTTATTGAAGAGGCTGTCCTTGTTCCAATGTAGGTTTTTCACCCTTTGTCAAAGATTACTTGACTGTGTATGTGTGGTTTTATTCCAGGGCACTCAATTCTGTTCCATTGGTCTGATTGTCTGCTTTTGTACCAGTACCAAGTTGTTTTAAACTATGGCTTTGTAGTATAATCTGAAGTCTGGGATAGTAAGACCTCCATTTTCCCTTTTTTTGGTCAGGAGGCTTTCTGAGATTCGAGGTCTTTTGTTATTCCATATGAATTTCAGTAATTTTTATTCTATCGCTTAACCCACTCTTCAAAAAAAAATTAGTCAGGTACTACATGAATCCATGTTTATAAAAACTCATACAATATAAAACATAGAGTCAAATGTAAAAAATTTTCCAGGTTGAAAGCATTCTAATTAAAAAAATTGGAATCATGCTGCTTAAATATTATCACTACCAGACATCCGCCCTTTTTGTAACTGTAGCTTCTTGGGGCTCTTGTGTATAGAGGACTGAAACTCAGCTGACTCTCCAAAACACAGAAAACTTTGACTTCATGGTGCTTGGCATTATTGGAGCAGGTGATTCACATTTTGTGTCTACATAACTGAGAGAAAGACATTTCAACAAGGCTGTTATAGGCCACATCCTCCTACCATATTTCTTCCTTCCTCTATATACCTATAGTTCTCTATCCTTCTATCCCCATTAAATCCACAACCCATTATAATGAGTATCATTTGAAAAATCTTTTGACATTTTGTGAGGTACATTGTTACGAACTTTAGTCTCCCGATCTAGCCCCCAAATTCTGCTTTACAAAGGCAAAGTGAGAGTCCTCAGATCTGAATATTTCACCAGTCTCCCTCCAGATGAATCTAATTTCTAGTCTGCGTGGAAATCAGTGACTAAAGAGCTACAAATTAAAATGTGAAAAAAAAATGTATCCAGGTACCCGACATTTTGATGATGAGTCTGCCACTTTGTGTTCCTACGGACCTATCATCTAGAGTCCATATTTAAAAATTCCAAGTTACATGAATCCTTACAGCAGATGGAGAAAAAGATGTCGCTATATACCTGTGTCCCAAATACCAAACAGGCCTTAAAAAACAAACTAGGTAAAGAGGAAATACCTGCAAAGGTTCTTTTTTAAGAAGACAAAAAAATGCCTGATGGTGGAGAAATGAGCTATTTTCATGTTTCCAGTTATGGGAACAAAGGGTAAGAGAATCCCTTACTATGCAAGTTTAGTTCAGGGATCCCATTCCTTAAACAGGGAATTTTAGAAATAGCCCTCTTCTGAATTCTGATTAATGTTTTTAAGCCTTTCTTAGCACTTAGGATTCCATCCTACGGGAGGTCCCTGAGGATGGTGGGGGTGAAGTGTTTCTAGTATGAAAATGAAGAAGATGGAATGAACTGGAAAAATGCCTTAAACACTAATTGAGATGAACCTGGCTACGATATTGTATCTGTGCTGTGATTCTCACAGTAACAATTCTGTCTGCATATGGACAGGACTGAAAGGGAGCATAAAAAAAATGTAAACAGTTTGGTTTGTAGGATGGCAGAATTTCGGGTGGATTTTTCTCTTATTTTGATTTTTCTCAATGTTTTTGTAATGTTTTGTAATAAACAATACTATAAAAGAAGCAGCTGAACCTGCTGACTAATTATTGTTAGAAAGAGCAGCTTAGCATCCACGCTATCAGAGCTAAAATTGCTGCTTTTGGCAGATGCTTGCCAACATTTAAGTTGATAAGAGCAGATAACCTTAACCAAGAAGTCAATCCCTTCTTGCTCATAGTAGTGTTTTCCTCCTGGGAAACTCATGCTGATAGGTGTACTAGGTATTAGTTCAATGGGGGGGGCCACAGGAGAGTGTATCATTTTATTGTCCTTATTTTATTAGAAAATATAATTTAAATGGTTTAATGGTCACACCTATCCTAAGAAAGGTCTGGGGTCAAGTCATCTGCAATGTAGGAAAAAAATGCAGGGTCCTCAAAAGAGCACTAGTTTTAAGTGTGTAAGTGAATTCAAACTCCGTTTTGAGGGAAATGGTGGTGTCACCTGCAGGAACCCTGCTGCTTATCTCTGTGTAGAAACAGAATGGCAAGAATACATGTCAGGTTCTTAAAAATTTCACAACAGAATGTCAACCTCACTTCCTGCACATCTGGTGTTTAAAGCATATGGATAATCAACAGCATAGACTACTGGCACTCCAGGCACTTGCTAACAAATTCAGTACTGAAGTGACTTGTAACTGTGCACTTGCCAAAAGCTCACCTAAGACACATGATATTGGAGAGACGATTTAATGGACAGGCGAATCTCTTCATTTCTCTTCTAAGAGCTCTAATCTCTGGTCTTGTGATTTGTTGCGGTATCAGAAAGCAACAAATCTGGGCTGAATTACCTCTGTTTCTGATAGAAATGCTATCACTGAGTTAAGAATATGTTTTCCTCCGAGACTTTGTAAGAATCAGTGTAAGAATTTTGCATTGGGACAATGATTTTACATTTTATTTTATTATTTTTTTTGCAAAAAATGCTACTGAGGATATTATGCCTATGTCACCTAAGATCTATTATTAAAAGAAGTTACGTGACAGTTTTTTTGGGAGTTAGGATGTTAGTGTTCCTTTGCTTGTAACACAGAAACCATGTGTTCTTTTGTGTCTTGGCTTCTGGGAAGCTCATGTCTTCTCCCTACTTTTCTGTTGGCAGTTTTGTTCAGGTAAGAGGAGCTCAGATGGCAGAGTTGGGCACAAGGATGTTTTTGCAAACATCTCAGACCAGGTAAGTTCATTGTTGGTTCCGCAGATAAAAAGGTGATTTTGGAGACTGGTAGATATTTACAGGTCTTTGGTGCTGAATCAGGGAATAGACCAGATTTCCCTCTTGGCATTTCTTTGGCATCCTCCTCTTTGTCTCAGAGTAATGCCACCCTTTTTTTCCTTACCCTTTCCTTTCCTTTTTGGCACAGGTATCCCAGTTTATTTATGTGCCTGCCTTGTTCTCTCTGGGTCCAGGTATCCATAATCATGGAGGTGTGCAGGATTAAGGGTGCCATTAGAGTGCCTAACGGCAGCAGGGCATAAAAAGTCTGATGTTTAAGCTCATTTACCCTATAAATGTATCTTGGTGTCCAGTCAGTTGCTGTGCATGTCATGGCTTAGATACAGTACAAAGCTATCAACTTTAATAATCTCCTTAGAATTTTTTTTTCTACAGAATTTGTTGTTCCTTAAGTGTTAGATTTTCATAAAGGAAGAAATGTATTTCATTTTCTATAAATATCCAAATTAATTACTCATCGTGATAACTATTCATTAAAATTCAAAATTAGATGAGAATGTTCTTTGTAGATTTTTTTTAAGCCTTGAAGAGATTCATTTATTATAATATCTACAGCTCTACTATTTAAGGAAATTATGACATATGGTTCCTAATTGAATTAAGGATATATTAAAGAGGTTGACGGAGATGGTAAGGACAGGGAACTATGTTGTAGAAACAGCAGTTGAAGGAAATGAGATGTTTCGCACCAGGATGAGAAATCCTAGAGTAGGCGTGTCTCTTCATGCTAGAAGGGCTATCTTGAAAAAGGAAAGCAAATGTTTTCCTTGTGTTTGTCTGGATGAAGTTACAGGAAACTCAGACTAAGATCACACACATAATTTTTAGGAGCAGAATTTTTATATTCTACAGCAAGACACATTATCTTCTGAAGTAATAGATTCTGTATTGCTAGAAGTATTTAACTGGAGAGTTGCTAAAGATACTGTAGAGGAAATGGGACTGTTATTGTAGGTGGTTTCTAGTGTTTGTTTATTTTTGTTTCTTACATCTTTCCTAGGGACCAAAGCACTGCATTGATCAACACATTATCATAAATATTCTTTCTTGTATTGACTTTGAAGATATTTCTGACATCCTTCTAAACCATATGGAAAACTTCTGGAGAATGGGTACTGGGGTATCATCTTTGTATTTCCTGAAACATTGGCACAAGGTTGTGTATATAGTGGGAATTCAGACAATACTTGTTGGTTCAATAATTTTCTTTGAGGCCACCTTTATATTTGCTCTCTCATGGGATTATTGCAACAGCCTCCTAACTAGTTACTTTGCTTCTACTTTTCTGTTCTTTCTCTCCTCTCTCTATATAAACTCATATACATGCCTACCTACAGTTTTATATATATATATGGGAAATTATTACTATGGTGTTACAGGGACTAGATCAATATATACATTATATATTAAACTAAATATTAAAATATAATTACATCTAAATTGTATATATCAATCCAGTCAGTGCAGTGATATTTCTATCTTATTTGACATTGTAGAGATAGTGGTAAAAAAGACATGCATGAACTTGCTATATTAACCATTTTTAAGTGCAGAGCTTTGGAGACCTCGCTACTTCTGTGCAACCATCTCTGAGGAGCACGGCCAGGACTGTTGTAGTCCTCCAAACCAAAATGGTGCTCATTAAACACTAACTTGTTAACTCTCCAACCCCACTTTGTCCAGGCCCCTGGCAACCATCATTCTACTTGCTGTCTCTTGGCTGCTAGAGGTACTTTGTTAGTGGAAACAGTATAAGTTCCGTTGTGTCTGGATATTTCACGGACAGGTCCTCAGGTCCACCATGTTGTCTAAACATGTGTCAGCATCTTGTATAAACTACGTTTTGTTTAGCCACTCATATCTCAATGGAAGAAAAATGATATGTTATTTCTTAAACATTGCAACACTTAGAACTTTATAGTAGCTAGTCACATTACTCTCAAGATAAAGCTGAAAGGCTTTATTGGGGTTTATAACCCCCCACCTGACAGTACTGACAGTACAGTCTGCTTTTATCCATCTGTTCTTATACCTCTCTCTTCAGTCAGGTTATTTGGTGTCTATAATCTTTTCCACACCTGAGTCTCTGACCCAGCTATTCCCCCAACTTCCATGCCATTTTTCAGGAAAGCATCAAATATCGCCTCCTTCAGGAAGCTTTCCCCTCTCACCAAGATTGGGTTAGGTTTACTCTGTTTTTGTGCTTATGGAATCCCCTGAACTTCTTTATGCCAATGCACTTGTGATAGTATGAGCAAGAATGTCTTGTTTCCCATTCCCATCATGGAGTCCAGCATTTCATGGGTGTACACTACATTTTATTGAATGGGTAAATAATGGCATGTGGAGGACATGGACATTGACTTTATCGCCTGTGTGAGTGACTACCTCAGGGCCATGGTAAGGGAAGAGATAATTCCATGCTCCCAATGTGGGCTGACTTCCTTCACACTCGGGTGACTTTACATCAGGCACTTTGTGCACATAGTAGGGTGACTCATGATGTGTTAACTGAGATTCACCTTCTCCAACCCTCACCTTCCCTAGTCCCACTCCCCTGTGAGGTGTTCTGCATAGTTTAATCTTTTACCCTTTTGGTAGATGATACTTACACCCTTCCTGCCTCTAGTTGCCACCAAGTCTCCTCTTCACTTTGCTCCCTCTACTCTGAACTTGGATATAAATTCGTATGTTTAGGTCACTTAAACAAAAATGAGACCTTATTCTGTGAATAAAGTGTTTAGTTTGTAAAGGGATCAATGGGCTATTTTGGATCAAATAACTGTTTTCTTTAGCCATTTAAAATGGTCTATTTTCATTTTAAAGCCATTGCCTTGTGAAAGGACCTAAGAATATCCCCAACTTAGTGTTAGATCCCGTAATTACATTTTCCCATTTTGAAAGCAGTTATGCCGTCCTTACAATAGAGTCAAGGCAGCTAAAAATAAACTCCAGGCAGTTCATATTAACTGGGTAATAATAACAGGCAACAAGGAGGCTTGGTGTCCAAATATGATGAAAACAGGAAGTTCATTACACAAGCTGTTCTTTCCTGATAGATCTGAATTCTTAAAGCCTTAACTCAAAAATAATTCCTCCAGGTTATAAATAAAAGCAGAGAATTGTCTCTTACATGTGGTTTAATGGAGATGATAACATTGTAGCTAAATAAATCCACATAGTTACGGGTAGAATGTAACACCAGAACCAGAGCCGGAAGGAGCAAGCTTGGAGACCCCTCTCCTCGCAGGCAGCTGGGCGGACTGGCTCCAGGGTTTATTCTTTTTCTCACTTGGGTCACAAGTTACCAAGGAGATACTGTTTCACTCTGGTGTGATGGCAGAGAAAGCAGAAAGCCTTCAGGTGTAGAAAGAATTTTTATTTTTCCCTGAAGAGAAAGTGGATGAACAGAACACCCCCAATTCTAAGTGCCTTTGCAGAGACCGAGTAAATTTCGGTCCTGGGTTGCCGGTGAAGTGGAAACGACACTCATAGAAGAGGGTAAACCACTTTCCTCGCAGAACGCATTTCTCTGACGAGTGTTACTGATTGTAAAAGATTCAGATTTTCTTCATTAAAACAAGGTGAACACGGAGGAGATGTTTTTGTTTTAAATAACTAGGATCAACCCCACTTGCTCCTTTCAGAAAGTCAAATTCCAGGCTGTCAGTGGGAGCTGTGAGGACTTGCCACGCAGGTCTGCTTTGAGAATTTCTTACTAGTTGTGACTATGGGCACGGGCAGGGTGGCTCAGGCCCTCCCAGCGTCACCGCCTTCCTTAATTTCCTGCAACACAGCGGAGACCAGGTTTAATCAAGACCTGACTACAGGACTGAGATGGGGAAGAGATCGGGGGTGCTGGAAAGATGGTAGTCAGTCTGCTGTGGGCAGATGTGGGCATGTGGGTGTGTGGCAAGGCTTGTCTTGGCCCCAAACCTTCCAGGCTATTCTTACTCCTCTTCCATGTTATGTGCATGCTCCCTCCCAGGACAGTAATCTTTATTCTTTCACTACACAGCAAATCTAGATATATTTCTTGGGCAGGATTCTTGCCACTTACAAAGTCAGAACTGATAAGGCCAGTCACATCAGAGGCAATGTGGCATCAGAGGGCCACATTGCTGAGGCTTCACATTTAAGAATAGCCCAAAGTGGAGATTTTTTATGTTTCTAAATGGGGTTAAACATACAGCCACAGACATATGCTGATCTAAAAAAAAAAAAAAAGAAGAA